>JAABKJ010075445.1:12443935-12725535 GCA_011634705.1 Andricus grossulariae | reverse complement strand
TAGAGAAATTTTCTACTCACAATTTGAATTTCTAACCAGAGATAAATTTTCAGCCAAAAAGATGAATTTTCTACTAAAAAAGACCCATTTTCAACAAAAAAGCACAAATTTTTGAACCAATTAGTTATATTTTCAACCAAATAGATGCATTTTCAAACTAACAAAGATCAATTATTAACAAAAAATAAAATATTTAAAATTTTCGTTTAGAAAAAAACTAATTTTTATCAATAAAAAAAAATTATTTTTTACAAAACAGTTAAATTTTTTACAAAATATTTTTATTTTCTACCAAATTGTTGAGTTCTCAAGATAAACAGATGAATTTTCTAGAAAAAAGTTGAATTTCCAACCAAGTAATTAAATGTGCACTTAGAATAAAAATTTAACAACAACAAAATTTGTCAGAGTAGTTCAATTTTTAACCAGAGATGCATTTTCCACTGAAATTATCGACTTTGAAAAAGAAACCGTTGAGCTAAACAAAAAAAGATTAAATTACTACAAAAAGAGATTAATTTTCAAACTAAAAAGACGAATTTTCAACAAAAGTTGCATTTTCAACCAAGAAAGATTTTTCAGTCAAGAAAGACAATAAATTGTATCCAAAATTTTGAATTTCCAAGTCAAAAAGACATAATTTTTACAAAAGAGTTGAATTTTCAGACAAGCAATTACATTTTCAGCCGAGAGAATAAATTTTTAACCAAGAAGATTAATTTTTTAGAAAAAAAGACGAATTTTCAACAAATTACATCGATTTTCAATAAAATAGTTGAGTTTTGAAACTGAAAAGATCAATTATTAACCAAAAATGAAATAATTAAATTTTCATCAAAAAAGACATTTTCAATAAAAAAACTAATTTTCTACATAAAAGTATAATTTTCAATCAAACAGTTGAATTTTCAAGCAAATAATTTAATTCTTACTTAATAATAATTAATGTTTTGCAACCAAAAATTTTATAAAAATAGTTCAAGTTTAAACCAAAGAGATGAATTTTCCACTAAAATTATGAATCTTCAAAAACAAAATTAATTTTTGAGAAAGCCGTTCAACTTTTGACCAAAAAGTTTAATTTCCGGCCTAAAAAGATTAATTTTCAACAAAAAATGTCATAGTTGATATTTCAACAAAAAAATTAATTTTAAAGTAAAACCAGTTGGATTTAACAAAAAATTACAAATTTTCAACAAAATATTTGGATCCCCAAATAAAGTAGTAATTTCAACCAAAAAGTTGCATTTCTATAAAAAATTGATTTTCCACCAAAAAGACGAATTTTTAACCAAATACATAGATTTTCAAAAAAATGGTTAAATTTTCAACCAGCATATTAGTTTTTTACCAATAAATACAAATTTTCAACCAAATACATGCATTTTCAACCATATAGTTAAATTTCCAACTAAAAAAAAATACATTTTCAACAGAAAGGTAATTTTTAACCAAGAAAATTATTTTTTTTACTGAAAAAGACGCATTTTCAACAACAAACATAAATTTTTAAATGATTAGTTGAATTTTCAACAAGGGAATTTAATTTTCTATAAAACAGCCGGATTTTCAACAATTTAGTTGCAAGTTTAACTAATTTCTTAAAAATTTATTTTCTTGGTTCAAGATTGATCTCTTTGGTTGAAAATTAAACTATTTTGTTGAAAATTCGTTTAATTTTTGGTTCAAAATTAATTTTTTTACCTGAAAATTTTACTATTCCATTTTTCGTAGATGATATATCTTGTTTAATTATTGAAAATTCAGCTATTTAGTTCAAAATTCATATATTTTATTTCACAATTCAAAATTAGTTTAATTTTTGGTTGAAAATTAATTTTTTTAACTGAAAATTTAACTATTCTAGATAAGGTTGATAATTCAGCCTTTTTTATTAAAAATTCAACTATTTGGTTGAAAATTTATATTTTTCATTTGAAAATTCAAGTACTTGGTTCAAAAATCTAATATTTTGATGATAATTCATCTTTTTTTGTATAAAATTAATTTTCTTCGTTAATAAAATCAACTTTTTTTAATGAAAATTCAACTCTTTGGTTGATTTTTGAACTCTCTTCTTGAAGATTATGTTGTTGTTCTTGAAGATTTATAATTTTAGTTGAAAATTAATCTTTTTGGTTGAAAATTTAACTATTTTGCTAAAATTTCGTTTTTTTTATAATTAATTTTCTGCACTGAAAATGTAACTATTCCATTTTCAGTTGAAAATAATTCTTTTCTGGTTGAAAATTCACGTATTTTGTTCAAAATTGAAACATTTGGTAGAGACTTAGTATTTTTAGTAAAAAATTAATCTTTGTAGGTAAAAATTTCAGCTTTTTGATAAAAAAATAAAATATTTTGTTAAAAGTTCAATTATTTTGTAGAAAATTCAACTATTTCATTAGAATCATCTTTTTCGGTCACTTTTCTTGGTTGAAAATTCATCTCGATAGGGTGAAAATGAACTTTTTTTACGAAAATTCAACTTTTCGGGTAGAAGATTCAATTTTTTCCTAAAAATGATGTCTTTTTGTTTTGAAAATTCAACTATTCATTTGAAAATGTAACTATTGTTTTTCTGATCAGGAAAGTGTGACAAACTCTTTGCGACTTTACCATAAAAAAAAAGAATTTTGAACAACAAATTTGTATTTTCAACCAAAGAGGTGAATCTTCGAAAAATTAATTTTTTAACAAAGTAATTCAACTTTCAACCAAGTAGTTTAATTTTCAACCAACAAAAATCAATTTTCAACAAAATGAATTTAAAGAAACTAAAAAGCTATTGAATTGAGTAGAATCGTGTGAATTTAGAAGAATTCAGATGAGTTCTAAAAATTTAAGTGAATTCTAACGAGTTCAAGTGGATTCTAAAGAATACAAACGAATTCAAAGGAGTTCAGGGTAAATTAATAAGAATTCTGGGTGAATTCAAAAGAATTCAAGTCAAATTTCAAAGAATTCAAATGAATTGGAATAAATCCGAAATCTTTTATAAATTTTAGTAAAATGGGACTGAAATAAAGAAAGATTCAAGGGAATTCAATAGAATTTGATAAGATTTCCAAGAAGTCAAGGTGAGCCTAAAAGACTTCAGTGTGAATTTAAAGAAACTAAAAAGCTATTGAATTGAGTAGAATCGTGTGAATTTAGAAGAATTCAGATGAGTTCTAAAAAATTCAAATGAATTGTAAGAGATACAAAATAATTCAAAAGAACACAAGATAAATTAATAAGAATTCTAGGTGAATTTAAAAGAATTGAAGTCAAATTTCAAAGAATTCAAATAAATTGGAATAAATCCCAAATATTCTATTGATTTTAGTAGAATGGGAGTGAAATTAAGAAAGATTCAAGGAATTCGATAGAATTTGATAAGATGTCCAAGAAGTCAAGGTGAACCTAAAATACATCAGGGTGAATTTGAAGAAACTAAAAAGCTATTGAATTAAGTAGAATCGTGTGAATTTAGAAGAATACTAATGATTTCTAAAAAACTCAAGTGAATTCTAAGGCATAAAAAATAATTCAAAAGAACTCATGGTAAATAATGAAGAATTCTAGGTGAATTCAAAAGAATTCAAGTCAAATTTCGAAAAATTTAAATGAATTTGGAATAAATCCAAAATATTCTATTAATTTTAGTAGAATGGGAGTGAAATTAAGAAAGATTCAAGGGAATTCGATAGAATTTGATGAGATGTTCAAAAAGTCAGGGTGAGCTTAAAAGACTTCATGGTGAATTTAAAGAAACTAAAAAGCTATTGAATTACGTAGAATTGTGTGAATTTAGAAGAATATAAATAAGTTCTAAAAAATTGAAGGGAATTCTGAACAGTCGAATTCTAGGGAATACAAAATAATTCAAAATAATTCAGGATAAATCAATAAGAATTCTAGGTGAGTTCTAAATGATTAAAGTCAAATTTCAAAGAATTGTAATGAATTGGAATAAATAAAAAATATTCCATTATTTGAGTAAAGTATAAAAATTCAGTAAAATTTTAGAAAGAAAAAATATGAATTAAATGTAATTCGAGTGGATTCAGATGAACATAAGGAAGATGAGAAGAATTCTATGAAATTCATAAAAATTCAAGGTGAATTAAAAAAAATGTATTTCAGAATAATTTAAAAACATTAACGAAATTCATTGAATTCTCAAAGTTTTTAGTGTATTTCGAAATATTCAAAAGAATTCAATAGAATTTGACGAATTGACGAAGAATTCAAGGCGAGTTTAAAATACTTCAGCCGGAAATGAAGGAAACGAAAAAGCCATGGAATTGAGTAGAATCGAGCGAATTTAGAAGAAGTCAAGTGAGTTCTGAAAATCAAAAAAAAAATTTGAAAGAATTGAGTATAAAGTATTAAGAATTGTAGATAAATTCAAAAGAATTCGAGTAAAATTCCACACAATTTAAATGAATTGGAAAAATCCCAAGTATTCCATTGACTTCAGTAAAATGGGAGTGAATTTAGAAGAATTCAAATGAGTTCTGAAAAATTAAAGCGAATTCTAAAGATTTCAAGTGAATTCTAGATAATACAAAATAATTCCAAAGAAATCAGGATAAATTAATAAGAATTCTAGGTGAATTCTAAAGAATTCAAGTTAGATTTCGGAGAATTCAAACGAATTGGAATAAATCCAAAATATTCTATTAATTTCAGTAAAATGGGAGTGAAATAAAGAAATGTTCGAGGGAATTCGATAGAACTTGATGATATGTCCAAGAAGTCAATCTGAGTTTAAAAGACTTCAGGGTGAAATTAAAGAAACTTGAAAGCTATTGAATTGAATAGAATCGTGTGAATTTAAAAGAATTCAAATGAGTTCTAAAATATTCAAGTAAATTCTAAAGTGTTCAAGTGGATTCTAAAGAGTTCAAATGAATTCTAAAGAATACAAAAGAATTCCAAAGAATTCGGGATAAATTAATAAGAATTCTAGGTGACTTCAAACGAATTCAAGTCAAATTTCTAAGACTTTAAATGAATTGGATTAAATCCAAAATATTCCATTGATTTCAGTGAAATGGGAGTGAAATTAAGAATGATTCAAGGGAATTCGACAGAATTTGATGAGATGTCCAAGAAGTCAAGGTGAGTCTAAAAGACTTCATGGTGAATTTAAAGAAACTGAAAAGCTATTGAATTGAGTAGAATCGTGTGAATTCAGAAGAATTCAAATGAGTTCTAAAAAATGCAAGTGAATTCTAAAGAGTTGACTTCTAAAGAATACAAAAGAATTAAAAAGAATTCAGGATGAATTAATAAGAGTCAACTTTCAAAGAATTCAAATAAATTGGAATCAATCCGAAATATTCCATTGATTTCAGTAAAATGGGAGTGAAATTAAGAATGATTTAAGGGAATTCGATAGAATTTCATGAGATTTCCAAGAATATTATGAGCTTAAAAGTCTCCAGAGTGAATCTCAAGAAACTAAAAAGCTATTGAATTGAGTAGAATCGTGTGAATTTAGAAGAATTAAAATGACTTCTAAAAAATTCGAGGGAATTCTAAAAAGTTCAATTCTAAAGAATACAAAATAATTCAAAAGAATTCAGGATAAATTGGTAATAATTCTAGGTGAATTCTAAAGAATTCAAGTCAAATTTGAAAGAATTCAAAGGAATTGGAATAAATCTAAAATATTCTATTAATTTTAGTGAAATATAAACATTCATTAAAATTAAGAAAAGCAAAGAAAAAAATTAATTAAATGAATTCCGAGTGAATTTAGATAAACATGAGGAAGATGAGAAGAATTCGATGAAACTCATAAAAATTCAAGGTAAATTAAAAAAAAAAAGATTTGAGAAAAATTTTAAAAAATTAACAAATTTCATTGAATTCTTAAAGTTTTTAGTGTATTTAGAAATATTCAGGGGAATTCAATGAAATTTGATGAGATGCCAAAAATTCAAGGCGAGTTTAAAATACTTTAGCCGGAATTGAAAGAAACGAAAAAGCCATAGAATTGAGTAGAATCGAGTGAATTTAGAAGAAGTCAAGTGAGTTCTAAAAAATAAAAAAATAAATCAAAAGAATTGAGTATAAATTATTAAGTCTTCTAGATAAATTAAAAAGATTTCAAGCAAAATTCCTAAGAATTGAAATGAATTGGAAAAATCCCAAGTATTCCATTGACTTCAGTAAAATGGGAGTGAATTCAGAACAATTCAAGGGAATTCACGAGACTTGAAAGAAATTCATCAGAATTTAAGTAAATTGAACGAAGTTTGAAAAAACAACAACATAGAAACAATGAATTAAATGAAATTCGAGCAAATTTAGAGGAATATAAGGGGTTTCAGTGGAAAAAATTAATTTTCCACCAAACTGATGAATTTTCAACTTGAATAGTTAAATTTTAAACAAAAAAGATTAATTTTTAACTAAAATGATCAATATTTAACTGGATTAGTTGAATTTTTAACCAAAAAGATTAATTTTCTAAGAAAAAAAGGCATTTTTCAACCAAATAAATAAATTTTCAACGAAATAGTTGAATTTTCAATTAAAAAATATAAACTTTCAACCAAATAGTTGAATTTTGGACTCAAAAAGATTAATTTTCAACCAAAAATGCAGTGGTTAAATTTTCAGTACATAAAATTAATTTTCCACTAAACTGATGAATTTTCAACTAAAATGATAAATCTTCAACTGGAATAGTTGAATTTTAAACAAAAAAGATGAATTTTCAACTAAAATGAAGAATCTTCAACTAGATAAATGAATTTTCAACAACAAAAATTAATTTTCTACCATAAAAGGCGATTTTCAACAAAATAAATGAATTTTCAACGAAGTAGTTGAATTTTCAAAAAAGAACAATTTTCAACCAAATAGTTGAATTTTGAACTTAAACAGACCAATTTTCAACCAAAAATTGAATAATTAACGTTTCAGTGGAAAAAATTAATTTACCACCAAACTAATGAATCTTCAATTTGAATAGTTAAATTTTAAACAAAAAAGATTAATTTTTAACTAAAATGATCAACCTCTAATCAGAAAAGTTGAATTTTTAATCAAACAGATTCATTTTCTAACAAAAAAAGGCATTTTTCAACAAAATAAATCAATTTTCAACGAAATAGTTGAATTTTCAACTAAAAAAGATACATTTTCAACCAAATAATTGAATTTTGGACTCAAAAAGATCAATTCTAAAACCAAAAATGGAATAGTTAAATTTTCAGTTGAAAAAATTAATTTTTGACTAAACTGATGAATTTTCAACTAAAATGATGAATCTTCAACTAGAATAATAAACTTTTAACTGGAGTAGTTAATTATTAAAATAAAAGTGAACAAAAAAGGCGATTGGCAACCAAATAAATTAATTTTCAACAAAATAGTTGAAATATCAAATAAAAAAGATAAATTTGCAACCAAATAGTTGAAATTGGAACTCAAAAAGATCAGTTTTCAACCAAAAATGGAATAGTTAAATTTTACGTTGAAAACAATAAATTTCCACTAATCTGATGAAATTTTCAACTGAAATAATAAACCTTAAACTGGAGTAGTTAATTTTTTAAAATAAAGGCATAAAAATGACTAAAAAAGGCGATGTGCAACCAAATAAATGGATTTTCAACGAAATAGTTGAATTTTCAACTAAAAAGACAAATTTTCAATCAAATAGTTCTATTTTAACTTAAAAAGAACAATTTTAAAGCAAAATTAAATAGTTAACTCTTTAGTGAAAAAAATTAATGTTCCACCAAACTAATGAATTTTTAACTGAACAGATCAATCGTTAACTGAAATAGTTGAATTTTCAACCAAAAAGATTAATTTTGTAACAAAAAAAGGCATTTTTCAACAAAATAAATGAATTTTCAACCAAATAGTTGAATTTTTAACTAGAAAAAGATAAATTTTTAACCAAATAGTTGAATTTTTGACTCAAAAAGATCAATTTTCAACCAAAAAAAAAGAATAGTTAAATTTTCAGTTGAAAAAACTAATTTTCCACTGAACTGATGAATTTTCAACTAAAATGATGAATCTTTAACTGGATAAATAAATTTTTAACAACAAAAATTAATCTTCTACCATAAAGGACGATTTTTAACAAAATAAATGAATTTTCAACGAAATAGTTAAATATTCAAGAGAAAAAAAAACTTTCAATCAAATAGTTGAATTTTGAACTTAAAAAGTTGAATTTTCAACCAAAAATAGAATGGTTAACTTTTCAGTGGAAAAAATTAATTTTCCGCCAAACTGTTGAAGTTTCAACTGAAATGATTAATCTTCAACTGCATAGTTGAATTTTTAACAAAAAAGATGAGTTTTCAACTAGAATAATAAACCTTCAACTGGAGTAGTTAATTTTTTTAAATAAAAAAATTGAATTTTAAACGAAATAGGTGAATTTTTTATCATTTTATAAGAATCATAAACGGAAATTGAAGACGTCAGAAAAAAATGCTTTTAAAGAGATTCTTTTAGTAGTTGATAATTCAACTGAAAAAGATGTTAATTTAAAAAAAAAAACAGAAAAAACAAAAAAAAAGAACGAATTTTCAACAAAGAAATTAATTTTCAACAAAAAAAGTCATTTTCAACAACAACAAACGAATTTTCAACAAAATAGTTGAATTGTCAAATAAAGATATCAATCTTCAACAAATAAAGATTTTTTAGTCAAGAAAAAAAATGTCAACCAATATGTTGAATTTTTAACCCGAAAATCCTTTTCTAACAAATAGTTCATTTTTAACCAAAAAATACTAATTTTTAACCATAAAATTAATTTTCAACCAAAAAAAACTAATTTTCAACAAAATAGTTAAATTTTCAACCATATAATTAATTTTCAACAAAAATATTGAGTTTTAAACAACAAAAAAATGAATTTTGAACAAAATAGTTTAATTTTCTACTAAACAGATCAATCTTCAACAAATAAAGGTTTTTAAGTCAAGAAAAAAAATAGCATCCAAAGCGTTGAATTTTTAACCCCAAAATATGAACTTTCAACAAAAAACTTAATTTTCAACAAAAATATTAATTAAAAAAAAGAACGAATTTTCAACAAAATACTGAAATTTTCAACCATATAATTAATTTTCAACCGGAAAAATAATTTTCAACAAAGAAAACAATTCTCAACCAAAAAATTAATTTTCAGCAAAGAAAACAATTCTCAACAAAAAACTTAGTTTTCAACCAAATAGTTCATTTTCAGCAACAAAAAAAAACGAATTTTGAACCAAAAAAATTAATTCTTAACAAAAGAAAAAAAAAGAATTTTCAACCAGAGATAACCAATCTTCAATAAATAAAGATTTTTCAGTCAAGAAACTAAATATCAAGCAAAGTGTTGAATTTTCAACCCCAAAATATGCATTTTCAACAAAAAAGTTCATTTTCAACCAAATAGTTATTTTTCAACTACAATAAAACGAATTTCCAACCAAAAAATTAATTTTCGACAAAGAAAACAGTTTTCAACAAAAATATTAATTAAAAAAAAAACGAATTTTCAACAAAATAGTGAAATTTTCAACCATATAATTAATTTCCAACCAAAAAATTAATTTTCAACAAAGAAAACAATTCTCAACAAAAAATTTAATTTTCAACCAAATAGTTCATTTTCAGCAACAACAAAAAAACGAATTTTCAACCAACAAAATTAATTTTTAACAGAAGAAAAAAAAATGAATTTTCAACCAAAGATATAACCAATCTTCAATAAATACAGATTTTTCAGTCAAGAAACAAAATATCAACCAAAGCGTTGAATTTTCAACCCCAAAATATGAATTTTCAACAAAAAAGTTCATTTTCAACCAAATAGTTATTTTTCAACTACAATAAAACGAATTTCCAACCAAAAAATAGGAATTTAAGGGAAACGAAAAGAATTCAATGAAATTCATAAAAATTCCAGGTGAATTAAAAAAATTCAAATTAATTAAAAACAATGAAAAAATATGAAAAACTTAATGCAATTCAGTAACTTTGAGATGATCTTAGAGAAATTCAAGGGAATTCAAAAGAATTTGATGAAATTCCTAAAAATTCACGGCGAGGTTAAAATACTTCAGGATCAGTTAAATAAAAACTTTTAAACATTAAAAAACAAATCCATTAAATTAAGTCGAATTGAGTGAATTTAGAAGAATTCAAGTGAATTAAAAAAAATCAAGAGAATTCGTAAGAATTTAAAAGATTTTACGGTAAATTAATAAGAATTCAGGGTGAATTTCAAAAAATAATTTCAAATCTATTCAAATCTTTGAAACCATACTAACTTCTAACCAAAAAAGTCACTTATGACTAGAAAATAATTCAGAAGAATTCAAATGAATTGGATTTTTTTTTTAATCGAAAAAATCAATTTATTTCAGTAAAATTTGAGTGCAATTAGACGAATTTAAGGGAAACGAGAAGAATTCAATGAAATCTATAAAAATTGCAGGTCAAATAAATAATTCAAATTAATTTAAAACGATTGAAAAATTTTAAAAAACTTAATTGAATTCAGAAACTTTGAAATGATCGTAGAAAAATTCAAGGGAATTCAAAAGAATTTGATGAAATGCCTAAAAATTCACGGCGAGGTTAAAATACTTCAGGATGAATTGAATGAAAACTTTTAAAAATTAAAAAACAAATCCATTAAATTAAGTAGAATTTGGAAGAATTTAAGTGAATTGAAAAAAATCAAGAGAATTAAAAAGAATTAAGGGTAAATTAATAAGAATTAAGGGTGAATTCCAAAAAATAATTTCACATTTTTTCAAATCTTTGAAAACATACTAATTTCTAACCAAAAAAGTGACTAATGACCACAAAATAATTAAGAAGAATTCAAATGAATTGGATTTTTTTTTAATTGAAAAATCCCATTTATTTCAGTAAAATTTGAGTGAATTTAGAGGAATTTAAGGGAAACGAGAAGAATTCGATAAAATTCATAAAACTTCGAGGTGAATTAAAAAAATTCAAAATAATTGAAAACAAGTAAAAAATATGAAAACTTAATTGAATTCAGTAACTTTGAAATGAGCTTAGAAAAATTCAAGGTAATTCAAAAAATTTTTGATGAAATGCCTGAAAATTCACGGCGAGGTTAAAAGACTTCAGGATCAATTAAATAAAAACTTTAAAACATTAAAAATGAATCCATTGAATTAAGTACAATTGAGCAAATTTAGAAGAATTCAAGTGAATTAAAAAAAATCAAGAGAATTCCAAAGAATTTAAAAGATTTCAGGGTAAATTAATAAGAATTGAGTGTGAATTCCAAAAAATAATTTCAAATCTATTCAAATCTTTGAAACCATACTAACTTCTAACCAAAAAAGTCACTTATGACTAGAAAATAATTCAGAAGAATTCAAATGAATTGGAATTTTCCTTAATCGAGAACACCTATTTAGTTCAGTAAAATTTGAAAGAATTTAGAGGAATTTAAGACGAACGAGAAGAATTTGATGAAATTCATAAAAATTCAAATTAATTGAAAACACTTAAAAAATATGAAAAAACTTAATTGAATTCAGTAAATTTGAAATGAGCTTAGAAAAAATCAAGGGAATTCAAAAGAATTTGATGAAATGCCTTAAAATTCACGGCGAGGTTAAAATACTTCAGGATCAATTGAATAAAAACTTTTAAACATTAAAAAACAAACCCATTAAATTAAGTAGAATTGAGTAAATTTAGAAGAATTCAAGTAAATTAAAAAAATTCCAAAGAATTAAAAAGTTTTCAGGGTAAATTAATAAGAATTAAGGGTGAATTCCAAAAAATAATTTCAAATCTTTAAAACCATACTTATTTCCAACCAAAAAAGTGACTAATGACTACAAAAAAATTCAGAAGAATTTAAATGAATAGGATTTTTTTTTAATTGCAAAAAAAAACATTTATTTCGGTAAAATTTGAGTGCATTTAGAGGAATTTAAGGGGAACGAGAAGAATTCAATGAAATGCATAAAAATTGCAGGTCAATTAAAAAAATTCAAATGAATTTAAAACAATTAAAAAATATGCAAAACTTAATGGAATTCAGTAACTTTGAAATGATCTTAGAAATATTCAAAGGAATTCAAAAGAATTTGATGAAATGCCTAAAAGTTCACGGCGAGGTTAAAAAAATACTTCAGGATCAATTAAATAAAAACTTAATTTTTTTTCTACAAAGGATCCATTGAATTAGGTAGAATTGAGTAAATTTAGAAAAATTCAATTGAATTAACGCAAAACCAGTAAATTAACAAAATTCAAGAGAATTCCAAATTTTTAAAAAGCATTCAGGGTAAATTAATAAGAATTAAGGGCGAATTTCAAAAAATAATTTCAAATCCCATCAAATCTTTGAAACTTTACTAATTTCTAACCAAAGAAGTAACTAATGACTACAAAGCAATTTAAGTTGAATTCGAAAGAATTCAAATTAACTGGAAAAAATTTTTAACCTGAGAAATTCCATTGATTTCCGTAAAAATTGGAATGAATTGAGAGGAATAGGAAAAACTTCATTGAGTTCAGTAACTTTGAAATGAGCTTAGGAAAGTTCAAGGGAATTAAAAAAAAATTGGATGAAATGTCTAAAAATTCACGATGAGGTTAAAAGACTTCAGGATCAATTAAATAATAACTTTAAAACATTAAAAAAGAATCCATTGAATTAAGTAGAATAGATTAAATTAAAAGTTAAGTAAAATAAAAAAATTCAAGTGAATTAAACAAAATTTCAGTGAATTAAAAAAAATCAAGAGAATTCCAAAGAATTTAAAAGAATTAAGGGTGAATTCCAAAAAATAATTTCAAATTTTTGAAAACCTACTAATTTCTAACCAAAAAAGTGACTACTGACTCGAAAATAATTCAGAAGAATTCAAATGAATTCGAATTTTTTTTTAAATTTAAAAACCCCATTTATTTCAGTAAAATTTGAGTGCATTTAGAGGAATTTAAGGGAAACGAAAAGAATTCAATGAAATTCATAAAAATTCCAGGTGAATTAAAAAAATTCAAATTAATTAAAAACAATGAAAAAATATGAAAAACTTAATGCAATTCAGTAACTTTGAGATGATCTTAGAGAAATTCAAGGGAATTCAAAAGAATTTGATGAAATTCCTAAAAATTCACGGCGAGGTTAAAATACTTCAGGATCAGTTAAATAAAAACTTTTAAACATTAAAAAACAAATCCATTAAATTAAGTCGAATTGAGTGAATTTAGAAGAATTCAAGTGAATTAAAAAAAATCAAGAGAATTCGTAAGAATTTAAAAGATTTTACGGTAAATTAATAAGAATTCAGGGTGAATTTCAAAAAATAATTTCAAATCTATTCAAATCTTTGAAACCATACTAACTTCTAACCAAAAAAGTCACTTATGACTAGAAAATAATTCAGAAGAATTCAAATGAATTGGATACAATTACAAGTAACGCAACGTTAACTAGTTACCTTTTTCTGCTAAGTAACGTAACTGTAACTAGTTACTCAAAAAAAAGTAACTTACCTACTATATGTTACCATATAGATATATGTATATATGCATATGTATATGTATACATATGTATATATATATTTACATGTATGTTTGCATATATATATATATATATACCATATGTTTTTAATCACAATATTTATCATTATTGCAGAAACATTCATCTGTCCTGACCAGTTGCATATTCAACGAAGTTGATCCCACTTCACAATGAAATCAATAATTCTGTTCTGCCTTGCTCTGATGGTGGCTTTTTCAGAGCAAACTCCCTTATATGGTATGTTTTACTAATTCTTAAAATATTTGATAATTCTTTCGCAAAAATGATGTTATCCTGTTAAATCTAAAAACATTATTGAATATTTGGAGAGACTTGAATTTCAAATAAAAATTTATATTAATGTTACAGATAATTGTACTGTTACGCCTACAGTTAAAATAGACATTTCCTGCGCTCAGATTACTTGTCTTGCCAAAGGGGCAATTGGAGTTTTAGGGTGAGTTTTTTTTAAAGTTATATAATTATTAAATTTTTCTTTCATTCAAAAAGAATTACAATTCAATTTTTTTTAAAATAAAATTGTCCCTCCTTATCGTACCATATCCTTATAACGAAAGAAATACATGTACTTGCAAATTCTAAATTATTTAGTAAAATTGGAACCAACAAAATAATTTTTTTTCATATTTTTTTTCGACATTCCCAAAATTAAGTCATCTAGAGCCGAAAAGTAGTGCAAAAAAACTTGGATTATCAATATATCCATTCATATATATTTAAAAATATATCAGGCATTTCTGATTTTTAAACGAAACAAGTAACAACATTTTTTAATTCACCAATTGTGTTTCATGATTTCTATTTTTCTCTGCTACTTTACTTCTGTTAAAATTTTAACTTTTTCTCAAAAACTAATAGCGCACATTATACCATCTAATTGTTAATTTATACTACGTTTTTCCTGAATGTTTTATACAAATGGAATGACGTTATGAGTATTTACGTATCTTGATGAATAAAAAATTTAAACAATTTAAAAATAACTCCTTTTTTGTAAAAACATCTATTAGTTTTTGCGGTATTACTTTTTCAATGATTTTGTGACAAAATTATTTTTTTTCTTGGCGTTAAAATTATTCTGCCTTGACACCCTTCAACTCTATCAATATTATTCTATTGTTTACTATAATGCGAAAAAGAACTGTTGGTTATTGAATTTGTTCTTTGGGTTCAAATATTTCTCAGAGTAAAATTCAAATCAATTAATTTGTAAATAATTAATTTTTCATTCCAGATGCCCAACATATTTCTGTCCACCTGAGAAGATAAAAAAAGATTTACCAGGAGACTCGACCCAGCAGTATCCAAATTGTTGCCCACCTGTGAAATGTGGCTAATTGGCAAACAAGATTATTAATAGATTTTCAAATATTACACAAACAATATATAATTTACTTTGTAAAATGTATAATTAATTTGAATAAAGTAATATTTGAAAGCTACCTTAGTATTTTTCCTTTGTAAAGTAGTATTAAGTACTCCTAAATTTCATCAGCACCTTTAATTGAAATATAAAATTAAGTATTTATAAAGTGATTTCCAAAAATTTGAACATTTTATAAAACGAGATTTTCGAAAACAACAAATTTCGGAAACCACATAAAATACATATTTTTTAAATTGAGTATAACAAAAGTATGAAAATGTAAAAGAAAGAGATCAAACGAACCTATTTGTTATGGATATGCATTTTTTAAATAATTTCTATCAATTGAAAATATTAAAAAAATGGTGTCAATATTGTTTAGCAATTTTTCATTTTCAATTTTTAGTTTAAGACAGGTGCTGGGCAGGATATTTTTGCGTACTTTTAATTTATGTTTTATGAAGAAAGTAGTATAATATTTTTAAACATCAATGAATTAAAGTAGTCAACAATTTAGCATTTATCTATAAATTAGATTCTATAATTAAGTATTCTTTCATCAAGCGTGAGAGGACAGAAAAAAATATTACGAAAAAGCAGTGAATACGTTAGAGATAAAATAAAAAAAAAATGACAAATAAAAATATAACAAAGAACAAAATTTTGAAGAGAAAGTTATCAGCTTATCCATAGAATCAAAAAAATTATTTTCAGGTTTGAGTGGCCAATGATTCCATGATATCAAATTTTGAAATTTTCAATTTTTTTAAAAATTATGATATTTTAAGCATCACGTATCGCAAAATGAACTTCATCTTTAAATTAATGCTTCTGTTGGCAGAAACAAATAATTGAAAAGTTATTGAAACCATCATTTAGAACATCTATTAAACCATCATTTAGAGCATCTATTAGATTTATAAGAAAAAAATTGATAACCAAATTTCATTTGAGTTTTTCACATGTATAGGCAATTGAAAAAATTATTATAATTGAAAAGAAATTTCAATTTCAAGAAAATTAGCTAAAAAAAATCGTAATTTTTTCATAAGTTTACTGAAAATTAAAAAAAAATTGTTCCTTACAAAACGCATAAAATCTAAAAAATTTTAAACTATAAGCTTCATTACATTTATTAAAACTCTAAAAAAATATTATCAATACATTAGAATAAGATTTATGAAAGGAAGAAAAGCGACTTTCATATAAAATTGCAAACTAGCCTTACAAAAAAAATAATAACAAAATCAGTATAGGCCTATAATAAAATAGTTGAAAATCTATAGCGATAATTAAAAATCAAATAAATTAAATTTATTCATAAAAGTTATCTAGAAATCCCTTAAAAATGGTAAAATTCATAAAACATTTATTTAATTTTCTATATTTCTCTAGAAATTTGTTGAAATCACTTTGAATTCAACTTATTGGTTGAAGTTTTATGTATAAAACCGGTCAAATCCATGAAAATATTTTAATAAGTCTTAGGCAAAAAAAAAATGAAACGAAATCTTTCACGATTTTTAGGGACATTCCTTTAAATTTTGAAATCCCTCGAAAGATTTCTTAATTGAGCCTAAAATCTTTAAAAATCATACAAAATTCTTTGGAATCTCTTCAAATTTTCGAATAATTTTGAAATTAGTTGGAATTTATTCAAATAGGATAAAATCTTTTTAATGCTTTAAAATCTGCAAAATTCTACGAAATGTTTTGATATTTTTGAATTTTGTGAAATTTCTCGAAATACCTACGAATCCTTTTAAAATTTTTCAATCGCTAGGAATTCCTTAAAATTTTATTTGACTTATTTTTCCAAAGTTCTATTGAAATCATTTGAAATCGAGCTTAAGATCTTTAAACATCGTACAAAATTTTCTGAAATACCATAAAATTTCCGAAATATCTTCAAAATCAAATTCCTTGAAATTTTGAAATCCCTTGAAATATTTTAAATGCTTGAAGATTCAACGAAATTCCTTAAAATTTTGTAAAATTCCTTGAAATACCTAAGAATCTCTTCAAACATTTGAAATCACTAGGAATGTCTTTACTCTGAGAGGTCGCCCGGTATCCCAGAATCACCGTTTAAGACACCTCACCCAGGTGCCATTCAGCTTTCGGCACGTTTGCTAAGCCTCCGCTTAGGGGCTATTCCTTCGGGACCATCCCTGGACAATTGTCCGCGACTGCTTATTAATTGCTTATTATATTCCAAAATATTTCTAAGTACTCTGAAGTATTTCCCAATGTTCTAAAGTATTTTCAAATATTCTCATATATTACTTCATGTTCATATATTACTTCATATTTTTTCATGTTCTCATATAATTATGCACTTGAATTTCGGAAAGTTTAAATGACCCCTTGTAATAATCCTTTTTGTGTCCTCGGTCAACATCTGGATCATTTGGATAATCCTCAACCTCAGAGAATGAACGGCAATGAAATAGATGCAAGGCGAAGAATTGTTTGGAATGATTCTCATGATAAATTTAGCAGAGTGTCTCAACTTCCAGAAAATGCTTTCGTGAATTCTGAACCAGAGATAAAAACCACTGATATGAGCCAATAATCTAGACCTTACCTAGAAAATCAACGTCCTGATAAACTGAAACCTAGGCGTGAGCCCAAAATTAAATATCCGGATCATTCAGGAGCTTCAGGATCTGGCTCACAAATCTAACACAGAAAAAACTGGGAGTAAAAAATGTTGCAGGTAATGTGCGAAGTGGAGTAAACTCACCGTGGTGAATCGCAGATGTCTCTGGCGGACTCCGCTAGAGGCAGCACGTTACATGCCCGTAACCGCGGAAGATTTACCATAGTTGGGAGTAATCAGCTGACTATTACCCTGCTTTAACGATTACCCGCAACACTTTTTACCTCCTGTTTTTTCCGTGAACGCTCTTCTGTAATTCAAAAATGTGTATTTTCATGATATGTTTTTCTTATGCAATAGTTTTTTAAATGAATGCATTACTTACTGGCTATATTATATTTATGATATTTTTTTTTCTATCAACTGTGATCATTATAATAGACTTATGATAAATTTATTTTGTACTTTTTGAAACCTTTTTCTATCATCATTAAAAATGATTGCAAACTTGCTTGAAAAATGATTTTATGATTTTTGGTGTAACACATTTTCAATGAAAAATCAGTAATTTCAATTCACAAAATAATCGCTTCAGCATATGAATTAGTCAGTATTGTATGAATTCCAGTTAAATGATAATTCAGTTTTGACTGATTTTTCTGAACGGTAAGTAATAGGATATCAAAGCGTTGCGTATAATTCTGATTATAAACTTTCGATCAAAATGATCTACTTTTTCAAATCCAAAATTAATGTTTACACAACTTCATTTATATCTGCCAAATTACAGTTGATTTTTCCACTAAAAAAGTAAATTTATGGCCGAAAATGAATTATTTTAATTTTCCAGTAACAAATTCATTTTCAAAAACAAAAACATGAATTTGCACCAAAACAGCTTAAACTTTAATCGAAGATATAAATTTTAAACTAAAATGAAGAATCTTCAACTGAAAAATTAAATTTTCAACAAAGGAGTGAAAATGTAAACCAATCAGTTGAAGTTTCAACCAGAAAAGTTATTTTCGGACAAAAAATTTATTAATTAACCTTTCACCCAGAAGAAGACTTTAACTTTTAAATAAAAAAAGTCGAATCGAATAAAAAAAGATCAATTTTCAACAAAACAGTTAAATGTACAACCAATAAAGATTAATAATCAACCAAACAGTAGCATTTGGAATAAAAAAGCTCAAACTTGTATGAAAGGACATAAATCAAAATTCATCTCCTTTCATAAAAATTTTAGCTAATTTAGCAACTTTAGCAAATTCCATTTCAAAAAATTAATTTCCGACCAAGAAAATAAGTTTCAGATTGAAATTATGAATCTTAACCAATTAAATAAATTTTGAACAAGAAAGTTAAACTTTCAACCAATTATTCGAATTGTTAGTAGAAAGTATTAATTTTGAACCAAGAAGATTAATTTTCTACCAAAAAAGATGCACTATCAACAAAATACATGAATTTTCAATCAAATAGTTACATTTCTAACTTAGGAATCTACGTATTCAACGACAAATGGAATAATTAAATGTTCAATAAAAATAATTATAAAAAAAACGCTGAGCATAATAGTTGAATCTTTGACATCAGAGATGAATTTTCAAAAAAATAATTCAAATGTTCACCAACGAAATTAATTTTTCTATTTCAGTACAAAGTTTCCTAAAAATAGTTTTCCGACCAAAAAGGGCGACTTCTTAACAAAACTATACAATCCAATAGAAAAATCAAACTATTTTTGGTAGAAAGTCATATTTTTTGTTGAAAAACTCAACTGTGTTGTTAAAAATGCTTCTGTTTATGAGTTTCAGTTTAATATTTTTTGTTCGAAATCTCGACCATTTGATTGAAAATGCGACTATTTGGTTAAAAATAAAATTTTTTTGGAAAAAATTAGTCTCTTCTGCTTGAAAGTGCAACGATTTTTTCCTGCATAAATGTAACTTTTTAGTTGAAAATTGATTTTTTTTCGTTAAAAATTCAGCCGTTTTTTGCTAATTTATCTGTTTTTGTTGACAATCCAACTTTTTAGCTTGAAAAACGTAACTTTTTGTAACAAATGAATTTCTTTGAGCAGAAAATTCATATTTTTGGTTCAAAAATGCAACTGTTTTTCAAAAATTAATAATCCGTTTTGCGTATAAAATTAACTATTTTTTGAATATTCGTCTTTAGTTTATTGGCATATCAACTGTTATATTTTTTCTCGAATATTCATCTTTTTTGGTTGAAGATTCATCACTTTAGCAAAAAATTCGTCTTCATGGTTAAAAATGTTACTATTTTGTTGAAAATTTTTTTTTTTTGTTTGTTTGAAAATTATTCTTCTCAAATAAAAATTAAACTATTCTATTTTTAGTTGATAATTAATCTTTTTAAGGAAACCTAACTATTTCCTTCAATAGTCAAGTCTCTTGACGAAAATAGATGTTTTTATGTACATACGTTAATTTTATGTTTATGAAAACTTATTTTACAATAATTATTGTTTTTTTAATATTCAGATATTCTGTCATTAGCAGGCTGGCAGCGAATTGTTTAAAAATAAAAAAAGTTGGAGGATGACATTTACTCATATTATATCTCTCTGTCCTCATCCCCCCCCCCTTCCCAGCAACAAAAGTTTTGGTGGGACTGACGTTGTAGCTAGACTCTCCACCATACGATGAATCGCTACTCAACTTGGATATGATTTCGACTCGCAAAACAAATTTCACGCATAAAAGGGGTAGTTGGTTGTACAATCTAAACAATAAATAATACAAATAATAAAATAGCCCCGGAATGGACTGATACTTTGATTGACGAAGTACATACGCACGTTAAACTAGAGGAGTGAATGATCTTAAGGTAAGAGAACTACGAGAAACTATGCACGTAAGGAGATCAGATATTTTATGAGTACTTGAGACAAGGAAAAAGGTTCGCGAATGTAGAAACATGGAAAATGGGGTATTGAAGGCGGTTTTGAAATCTGGTCAGGAGTAGGTAGCGATTCGATTAAAAATTCATCTTCCTTGGTTGCAAATGCAACTATTTTTGGTTAAAGTTTAATCTTTTTTGTATGAAAATCCGACCTTTTGGTTATAGGATCTGGCAATATAATAATTTAACAATCCTAACCTTTTATTGCTATTTTTTCAAAGTCTATGTCTGACTAAGAGGCAGGAAAAAGAGTAGTTTAAAAAGCAAGACTTACATTCCATGATGCCAAATATCAGCAACGACGAGGGGTACCATTGGAGTTAAAAGTAGGAAACTAGCCCGCATTTTTGTTAGTATAAACAACCAAGTTTATATTGAAGATTATTAAGTCGTAATCACTGTAACTTTTCTCCTCAAATTGATTATTTCACCGTCTTTCTTTAAAAGCTGTAAAATCAACTCTGTAATCGATTTGCAGGAGCACCATCAGCAGGAAATTGTGGCCTGTCAGTGGTAGAAGGCATAAAAAGGAATGACTCAGCTCAGAGCTTTGTTTTCTATCTTGGGTGAATCATTTATCCAAACGTATAACATTTTTTTACTCCTAAACTAATATGAAAAAAGCCTCACACGCAACTCATTCACGTTGACAAGAGCGTCATCTGACAAGAAAATTCATTCAAAATATGTAATATTTTAAAATAATTTTCCTACTTTCAAATTTGTAGTTTTTAAGTATCAGTCTCACTCCACAGAACAAAGACATTCCTTTAGATGCGTTTATAGTGGATGTAATTAATTGGTCTTTTTGGAAACCTAATAAAAAATACATGCCTAATTATTAGAATAAAGGAAAATTAGTGTACCTTTTTATGAAACGCTTTCGCGGCAGGATTCTGTATACCATAATAAATTAATAAATATGGAACCCAGCAATGACACAAACAATATGTTCGCAGATGGTTTGAATGATAAATCAGGAATGATCGTAACTGATGGAATTATTCATGAAAATCCTTTCTTTAGAAAGAAACCTTTAATTATAACCAAAACAATACACACTGGATGCTCCAAAATATTTCGGATTCGTTTGGCTTTGTTGGACTGCTCTCTTTATCACTAGAAACCTATCAAACGTGGAAAATGAATAAAAATCTTATCTGGGTTTTTAATTCAAATATTTTCGAATGACGATAGGAATTTATTTATAAATATTAGAAGACTTGTTTTATTAATAGTTCCACAAAATGATAAAACGGATAAAACACACGTACATAGATTACCACGTAGATAGATTACCACCTCGGTTTTTTTTTTCTGTTTATGTTATGCTCGTTTCACATGTCTCACTGGTGAAGTAATTTTCCGGTTTTCAAAATCAGATTCCGCTTATACTATAAAATGAACATTTTTTAATTATTAAATATCCGTTCTTTGATATATAGTAACTACCTATCAACAATTGTTTAACAATAAGTGCATTATTAGCTAGGTATTCTCACTTTAACCACCAGCTAACTTTACTTCGTTGAGTGCTGAGGGGGAAAACAATGGACCAAATGAATGGGATTCGGTACATTTTTGCCCTATTTTGCTAATATCTCCGTAAAAACTATTTTTTTCTGTATGAGTGTATTGGAAAAATAGTTTTTATTATTTGAGAACTATTTAATAACATAATTAAATGATAATAATTATTATTCATCACGAAGATATTACAAAAATAAAGTTTTGTCCCATGCATTTGGTCCATTGTTTCCCCTAAGCACTCAACGGAGTGAAGTTAGCAGGTGGTTGAAGTGAAAATACCGTCCGAGTTCTGCGAAAATTCAAATTTAATATATACAAATTAGCTTTTTTTATACAAATTATTAATAAAAGTTTATAGTTCACTTGTAAAATAAAGGAAAAGAGTCAGTCATTCAGTTTAAATTGAAACAATTTAATATTTTAATTACTGGTCACTTTTTCTGGCGTAGTTCTAAATTTTTCAAACATAATATTATTGTCTACTGGACAAATTCAAAGTACGTGTTTTAATAACATTCTCTATTTTTTTCCCAAATGGTAGAATTTTGAACTGATAAAGATAAATTTTTAACAAAAAATGGAATAGTTCATTTTCAACCAAAATGAGGAGTTTTCAATCAAGAAGATTAGGTTTCTACTAGAAAGACAAATTTTCAACAAAATTGTTAAATTTTTAACTAACAAAAAAAATGGAATAGTGATATGACAAAAAAAAATTGAATTTCCAACAATATATGTATACAACTTACAATAAAATAAATGAATTTTCAACTAAAAAAGAAAATATTTTCAACCAAAAAAGGAATAGTTCAACTTTCTGTTAAAAACATTAATTTTCAACTAAAAAAGCGAATTTTTCAATACAATAGTTGCATTTTCAGCCATAGAGATGAATTTTTAACTAAAGTAATGAATCTTCAACCGAAAAAAAATTTGTTAACAAAATAATATAACTTTGAACCAAAAAAGATAAATTTTCAACGAAAAATAAATAGTTAATATTCCAACCAAAAAATATTTTAATATTAAATAAAAAACAGTTGAATTTAAAAAAAGACGAATTTTAAATGAAATGCTTAATTTTTAAGTTTAAAAATAAACTTTTAACAACAACAAAAAAACAAATTTTCAATATAATAGTTAAATTTTAATCGAAAGAAATGAATTTTCAACCAAAAAGGGAATAGTGAAATTTTCAGATGAAAAATTTGGATTTCCAACAATATATACAATTTGCAATAAAAGAAGTGAATTGTCAACTAAAAAATAAAACATTTTCAACCAAAAATGGAATAGTAAGTTTTTCTGTTAAAAAAATTAATTTTCAACTAAAAAAGCGAATTTTTCAATACAATAGTTGCATTTTCAGCCACAGAGATGAATTTTCAACTAAAGTAATGAATCTTCAACCAAAAAAAAAACTTGTTAACAAAATAATTTTTAATAAAATAGTTAAATTTTAATCGAAAGAAATGAATTTGCAACTAAACAAAAATTTGGAACCAAAAATGAAATAGTTCACTTTTTAATTAAAACAATACTTTTGAATCAAGAAAAGGAGGTTTGAACGAGATACTTAAATTTTGAACCAAAAAACGAATTTTTAACCAAGAAGATGAATTTTAAAACAAGAAAATTAAGTCTCTACCAAAAAGTCGAGTTTTCGAATTAAAAATTAATTTTTAACAAAAAAAATATATTTTTAACAAAGTAGTTAAATTTTTAACCAAAATAAATGAATTTGCAAGCAAGAAGAATAATTGTCTAAAAAAGAAGACAATTTTCAAACACATAGTTGAATTTTCTACTAAAAATATCAAATTTCAAGAAAAGAAAACCAAATTTTAAAAAAATTAGTTAAATTTTCAACCGAAAAATGATTTTTCAACCGAAAATATTAATTGCTAAGCATTAAGATTAATTTTCAACCAAAATAGACGAATTTTCAATAAAATACATGAATTTTCATCCAAATGGTTCATTTTTAAACTAAAATAGGGGAATTTTTAACAAAAAACATTAAGGCCATGTGACGAGTGGGTCACGTGACCGGCTTCCTACCTTACCGACACTTTTTTTATTTGTCAACTTATTTAGGTATGTACTCGCCACCGTATTTAAGCATTTCAGCGCTAATACTGTCTACACCAGCAGCCTTACCATTTTTTAAGTAGTTTAAATAATTTATGATTGTTTAAATGCAACGAACGTTTGTCTTTGCTATTTTTTACAATAAGTTTCATTGCTTTCTCCTAATTCTCAGATGTTTTAACCTACTGCTAATCGTTGAAAGAATTTTTATTACTTTTTCAAAATTATTATCTTATAATATCGCAAATTAATTATACTTTCTTGATGCTATGTCCTAATTAATCAAATGTCATAAATTAGACTTAAGCATTCAGAAAATACCACTGATTTGCGATATTATAAAATAATAAATTGTTTAAACAATAAGAAGTAACTTGAAAAAAGTAAGATTTAGGCTAAGCTTTTGAAACTCGTTGAAAAAAACTAGGAAGAAAGTACGATTTTCTAGCTTATACGGTTGGAAAGTTGAAGTTAGACAAATATGAATTGTTTACAAAATGAATAAACAATTTGAATGAGAATATACACACTTAAAGTTCATCAAGTAGACCACAGAATTAATAAAATAATCATAATTCGCGATATCCTATGCAATTTCTTCATTTATGAGGATCAATGAATGGGTTTAAATAAAAAATTAATTATGAATTCGTATTCCTTCAAGAGTTTTCATCATGGATGTATAGCTTATATTTTATTATACACACTTTTTCGGGAACATATCAAAATAGGGGGGAATCACCACACCAAAATTTGAAACTTTTTTTTGGGCCACCCTAGCGTCCACATGTAAATGAAATTATCATACCTCGATTAATTTTCCTTTCATACACGTACTCAGCGAATAAGGAGCTGCCCCAAGAACTAATGTTCTATTCAGTTGTTTCAAATTCAATATAAATCTTACATTCATGGAATACCCTTTGTACCAAACCTCATCAACGACTCGCTGAAGATTTTCTGTTCCATTTGTGTTGAAGAAAATATTAAATACACACTTATCATAAAACACATGTTTATACAATAAATTCAATGAAGCACGAAGTTCATTCCAATTTGCAACATCCACGACGCAAAAGTCTTCCAGAGGATAAGGAACATCTTTTGTACCAGCAATCCTTGATATCAAAGACGGGACCCGACCTTGAATCGGATTTTCTGAAATTTTAAAAGAGTATTCTACAGTCTTTTCAGAATCACTCGTATAGTGTTTAGTTTTTCTATTTTTTCTCGGGAATTTTCGAATAATTTCAATTGAACATCTTCGAATCTCGCTCTGGAGTAAATGTTTCACTAATGCTCTTTCAGTAACCGCCCGCAGATTTTCTTTCCCGTCACAGAGTTGAATCAAATATAATAAAGTAAATAAAAACACACTAATGGCATTAATCATTATATTATTGAATTTTTATTTAGGCTGTGGGAAGATAAGTAGTAGTTAAGATGTTTTTTCCTTTAAAGTTCGACTCTTAGTGATTAACGAGATTACATTATTTTTTCCTTGACATTTCCTGAGTGCGAATGACAAGCATTTTTATTTCTGATTAATAAAATAAATGGATGTGAAACATTTTAGTAGATTAAACGGTCAATTGACTAGCACAGTTTTAATCAAATAACCTTTAATAAGTTAGTGGTGTTTTTTTTTTCTTTAAAATTTGTATTTACGACAAATAAAAGAGAATATAAGGATTGTATTTCTTCATAGTAAATAAATGTAAAATTTATAACGAAAATGGAAATATATCAAAATAATGTAAAAAGGCGAATTAAAATTGTTCAGTTTGTGGAATATTATTTTTCATTTGGCGGTTTACAAACAGGTTTCCCGAACAATAAAATTTTTAATTAAAGTTTTCAAACATAAAATTTTTTTTAGTTTCTGAAACTGAATAATTCTAAACTAAATCTTACGCCTACAAAATTGAAAATTTGAGGTTCATAATTTGAATATTTGAGATTAAAAAGTTATATTTCTTATCAATTAAAACTCAAATGCCTGCGTTAAAAATAAGTTCAATTTTAAGACTTTCAAAATTAGTTATATTTTTTTACAAACTTCAAAATTTTATAATATACCAATGTTAGCACTATACAATAAATTCGAAGCCAAATGAAAAGTCATCAAGAATTAAAAGAAAATCTTTTTTAATACCTCAAACAGATGAAGCTCTATAAATATTTTCATATATTAATAAATGTCCTATCGTCTACAATGATCATTTGTTTTCATAAACCTTTTCTTAAATTTCATACACCAAAAAATTACCCCCACACACAATAAGATTTCCGGAAAAATGTTTAATTATTTTGGTTTTATTTACAATAAATTATTTTCAAGTTTTGAAGATCAAAATATGTCGAAAAAGAAACTGAAACATTCAAAGAACCTTGAATAATTTTAAAAGATATTTAGAGGTTTTGGAAGCTATAAAAATATTCAAAAATAATTTCGATCATGAGAAGATTTCAAAAAATATTTTTAAAAAAACGTAGATTTCTGGAGGTTTTGAAGAATTTTGAAAGGTTTCATGAGAATAAAAATCTTTTTTAAGATACCTGGGAAAATTTCACTAATTTTTTAATTCAAAAATGATATTTCAAATGATTTCGCAAACTTTCCGAAAGAAATCTGGAAAATTTTAAGGCAATGTTTGTTTCATAAAAATTAAAAAAAAATCAATTTATTAAAAAAATATACAAATTTTGAAAAAATTCCAAAAATTATTTCAAACTTGCAATATTTCAAAAAAATTTCGTACCTATTTGAGAATTTTGGAGGGTATCAAGAAAATAAACAACTTTCTTAAATATTTAAAATTATTTTTTTATTTTTACAAATGCCGAAAAAAATAATTTGAGTTATTTTGAAAGATGTTTGAAAATTCATCTCTTTTGGAAGGAATTCAATCTTTTTTGTTCGAAAATTCAACCGTATGGTTAAAAATTCATCTCTATGATTGTAAATGTGACTATTTTGTTGAAAATTAATCTGTGTTTGGTTAAGGATTCAAGTATTTTGTAGAAAATTTGTCTTTTTTGGATGAATTCAACTGATTTTGATTTTATATTAAAATCTTTTTTGATTTGTTAATATTGTACACCTTCTATATACCACAGCCCTGGATTGCCGGTATAGCGCCCGTCTAGAACGTCGCTGCTCCTTTTCATTTAGTTCGTTGCTGCTCACCATATGGAGTGCATCGTGTTTGTGCGTTCTACGTTTTAAAATAAAGTTTATATGTTATAAAACTGTGCCAAGTTTATTCGACCTATTTAACATGATTGAAATATCAACTATTACAGTTTTTGTTGAGAATTAATCTTTTTTCTAAAAAATTCAATCACTTGGTTAAAAGTTGAACTACTTTGTTAAAAATTCATTTTTGTGAAGATTCATCATTTTAGTTTAAAGTTCATCTCTTCAGGTAAAAATTAGGTCGGGTATTCTGTTCCGGCAAAATATGCCGGATTTTAATTTTTCGTCCGGCATATTTTGCCGGATTTTAATTTTCTCTTCCGGCATATTTTATCGTGTACTAAATTGAATTCCAAAGAATTCATTCATAATTAAACCGACCCCTTGACTACCATGTGATTCACTACCTACTCCTGACCAGATTTCAAATCCGCCCTAAAATGAAATTAAAGAACAAAGTTTTAATTTTCAAATAATCATATCGTCAAGCTACATTTCGTTAATAAATTGAAACATACCTTTTAAAGTGAATAATTCGCATATCCTCGCAGAAAAAAGCCGAAGCTTTTAGTATTACAAAGAACTCAAACAAATGCTACCGCCACGTTGTCCGACTCGCGTAAATCAAAGAGCGCTTGCGCAGCTGAATATAGTGGAAACGTATATGAATTTTAGTCTACAGAAGCTATGAAATTCATATACGTGAAAGAAACTTACTGTACAGTTAATAAATTTAGTATACATATAACTTCATCAAAGAAGTTTAGTATACGTAAGTATACTAAAATTACAAAGTGTAATTAATTTAGTAAACATATAAGAAATTTAATATGCCGGTGTATACTAAAATTGCAAACATTTCTAACAGTGTATATATAGTGTGAAGTATTATATATAATATTCATTTGCTTCATATAAAAAATGTATAAAACAAATGAATATTATATATAATTCTTCACACTATATATAAATCATATATAATATTTCTGCTTAGAAATTACACGGAGAAAACTGTAAGGTCAAAGTGAAAGAGTCAAAATTTAGAAGTGACTTAAAATTCTGCGCTATGTCTGCACTAAATCTGCCAGGATAAATTTTTTTATTGATTATCATTCTAAGAAGCGTCAAACTAGTTGAAGTAAAGTCCGATGTGAAAACTAAGTCAACACAAACAACATATCAAAAACTAAAACAAATTGTAGCTGGTGAAAACTTTTGGGGCAAAAAAAACAAACACTCTAGCCAAAAAAAATTATCTTTGGCCACATTTTAAAACCGGTCTCGATAGACACACCTAAATAGGGCGATTTTCACGAATTTTTCGTTGAGGGATTTCGTTTTTCTACCTCGAAAAGTTATCATCTACAATTTCATTTACTTTTTTGATATGTTGTTTGTGATGTCCAAAGAAACATTTTAAGACCTGCCGCAATAAGCACAAGTAATTAGGGCGATTTTCACGACATTTTTTCGTTAGGGGTGTTTTCGTTTTTTGGGCCCCAAAAGTTTTCCTCATCTACAATTATTTACATTATTTTATGTGTTGTTTAGGGTGTCCAAGGATATATTTTAAGAACAGTTTCGATGCGCACGCCTAATTAGGGCGATTTTCACGAATTTTTTTCGTTAAGGATGTTTTCGTTTTTTTGCCCCTAAAAGTTTTCCTCATCTACAATTTTTTTATTACATGCTATGTTTTTTGGGGTGTATAAAAAACATTTCAAGACCTGTCTCAATGAGCAAAACTAATTAGGGCGATTTTCACGAATTTTTTTCGATAAGGGTGTTTTCGTTTTTTCGCCCAAAAATGTTTTTCTCATTTATAATTATTTTTTGATATGTTGTTTGGGGTGTCCAAGGACACATTTTAAGACCAGTGTCGATGGGCGCACCTAAATAGGGCGATTTTGACGAATTTTGTTTGTTAAGGGTATTTCTTTTTTGCCCCCAAAATTTTTCCTCATCTACAATTTTTTGTATTTTTTGATATGTTGTTTGGGGTGTCCAAAGACACATTTTAAGACCTGTCTTAATGGGCGCAACTAATCAAGGCAATTTTGACGAATATTTTTTCGTTAAGGGTGTTTGTTTTTTTACCCCGAAAAGTAGTTTCATTTCCGACAAAGTAATTGAATTCTTAGTCGAATAGTAGAACTTTCAACCAAGTGAGATGAAGTAGTAACCAAAAACATAACGGTAGACTTTTCAAGCAAAAAAAATTAACTTTTAATCCAGTATAGTTGGATTTTCTTATTGGATACCATTAATTCATTTCATATTCAAGCGAGAAAATTAGAAAGCAAAAAAGTTTCTTGAAAACAGAAAAAAAAACGAATTCTTAAGAAGAAGGGGAAAAAAATCTTTCGTAAAATTCACAAACTTTCTCAAAATTTGTCGTAATGAAGCGTACCAAACCGATCCTCAAATTGGTAACGTAGTTTATACACAGCCCGTAAACTTTCAATTTAGTCTCTCGTCTAAGTTAATGTTTAAATTATATCAATATTTTCAAATGAAAAAAAATGTCTAAAGAATTTAATAAAAAGTATTCTCATATCAGTATCAAATAGTTTTAACTCATTTTTTATTATAAAGAGTGAGCGATGGTCGCGGGGAATAAAGCATAAGCCGTTGTTCTTGGTGGTTCGGAATCCACCTCAAACTTGAGAACAAATATCAGAAACTTCCATTCCATTCCATTATTGATTATGCAATAGACAGTTATACAAAATTACAATTACATTTAAAAACATGAGAGGGATCAGCTTCAGTGTCACATGACACTTTGAGGGGCGTTCACCGAAATGTGACAAATTATCACAAGATTGAGGGGTAAATAAAAAATTACTGAAAATGAAAAATTTGTCAGGTGAAAATCAGGGAAAAGTGATGGAATTTCGAAAATGAAGTTTTTTGGCCACCCTGGGAAAAGGAGAAGAAGGGAAGAAGTAGGATGATCGATCTGACAAGTCGCATGATTGGCCACCGGATTTTTTTCTCCGCTTCAGTGGACCATGATGAAAGCGCTCATCAAAGTCTCTTCAAAGGGACCGGCTGTCAAGCTAAATGGCATCTTTGTCTCTGCAATGTCTAGTTTTGCAGTGACGTTATAACGCGTGACATAAGGCGGCATGTTCGCTTTAGCTGTTAGCATAAAGATGGCATTTTCTCATGAAAGTCCGATGAATCATTCCACGTGCAAGCGTGCACTGTGCAGTCTCCAGGCCCAGAAGACGTAACAATATTACGTTACGTTGACTGTTTACACACGTACCATAAACGTGATACACATATCCCTGAATAATCATACATATATGTATGAGGATCTGGAATTCTGCTCATTGCCGCATTACCGGATTCGAATTAATGTTCGACATTTGATTAACAGATGATCTGTGAATAACAGATATTATGGATTTGGAATAATTAATCAATATTTAATCGGAAACAGCTCAACCATCAAATCTAGGGTCTAATTTACGATTGCCCCAGGCGGAAATATTATATATAGTTTATATATAGTGTGAAGTATTATATATAATATTCATTTCTTCATACATTTTTTATATAAAACAAATGAATATTATATATAATACTTCACACTATATGTAAACTATATATAATATTTCCGCTCGGGTGTACAGTAGGGTGGTCCAACAATTGTTTTCTCGATGTTTTATGAATAACGCCCGGAAATTTATTCGAATCTACATAAAAATGAATGGATTTTTTGTTGTTGAAAAAAATGATAGTTAGAGGTGACACAAGTTCCATGAAATTCAACACGCATTTCCCCAGGCGGAAATATTATATAAAGTTTATATATAGTGTGAAGTAATATATATAATATTCATTTGTTTTATATAAAAAATGTATAAAACAAATGAATATTATATATAATACTTCACACTATATAATTATAATTTATCATTAGTATACTTACAATTAAAATCAGTTTATTGAGTAAATAATAGTTTAAACCATGATTATTTCACAAAAATCACAAAAGTTTAAATTATTGACATTTTTTTTATCTCTCATATTCCGTGAGATTGGTACGATTTGTACGAGATGTTTAATCTTTATTCCATTTAACTTTATTCTCGACTATAGAAAAGTGCAGAATTTTTACATACCTTAATCTCAAAAATGATATCTTTTCCGAAGGACTCCTTAAAACACAACTGAATATTATGTGATTTTTAATAAATAATAATTTACACTATTTGCTTGGTTTATTATTGACAATTACTCAAATTCGAAAAAATCACGAATCAAAGTAAACAAATAAACACAACCTTTAACTTAAAACAACTGCGAGATAGTCGCAGAGCTGCCAATTTTGATAGCAATATTTTTCGTAATTTTGCGATTATCTACTGTTGGTTATCTACTGTTGGAAAATGTAATGTCCGATAAAAAGTCCTCAAATATTGATAAATATTGAAGAAAGAACTCTTTGTATCAATAAATATTGTTCATTAAACTTCAAGCTTTGATTCTTATGTATGAGCATGCCATAAAAATGTTTCATTAAGTTAAAAAGTATGAGTGAAGAAGAGGCGAAATTTTTTTTTTCCAGGTTGAAAATTAATTTTTTGCTCTTATACATTAATTAATTATAAAATTTTAATGAAACTTCGTCAGAACATACAGCATCCTTGCTGAAATGTCATACTAAGAAAAGTAAAGGACTTTTTTTTGTCAGTTTTCCAGTTGATTAGAATTATCTACTGTAAATCATTATCTACTGTAGGGTGGTTTCCCCTATATATATATATATATTTTAAAGCGTTAGGTAAAAAACGTGCGTAGGAGATTTATGGTTTTATGAAGTTCGGTATTTTCTACTAAAAGAGATACAGGATTTATGGCAATAATATATATTTGTGACCCCGCACTATAAAAGTGCTTGGTCGCACACGAATCATGGCGGAAACCCCCGAGGGGCCCCGAGGCTTGGGAGAACGCGGTTGCCGTCGCCGGGCTGCCTCAGACTTACTCCGTCGCTAGAAGAAAAACCCTCTTTCGGTCGTCTCGGTATACAGTGGTTCTTTGCCCGCCCAGTATTCAGTGCCTTGGTTCACCTCCTGCCCGACCTCGCCACGGAGATGACTCCCTCCCGGTCGTTGACACCTTTCCTTGTGCCAACAACCACGGCGTCCACCTCCTTGGGCCCCAGGTAGGCCCTGGTTAATTATTCACCTCTCGTCGTGCGCAAGCGCGCTACGATTTTTTTCAGTTAATAAATGTAATTGATTTTACATGCTCGTCTTCTCATTGTGTTCTCCCCTATCTCTCGGCCATCACTTCCTCTTTTCTTTTATAGATATTACGCTTTGTAATATATCTTTTTAAAATAGTCAGGAAAAACGAAGGATTGGACAAAGAAGCTTTTCCCTACAGAGCAGCGGATGAGGCTGCTGAAACACTTGGCCTTAACTTCAATATCAGGCGTGAGTAAAATGCATCAAACAATATCCGTCTCGAGTACTCACTCCTGAAGGTCCGGATCAAGAAAGCACAGGAGAAAAACTTCCGCGAACAGCTCCTCGATAAGAGGATGCACGGCATCTTCCACAGAAATGTGAAAGATCAGTCGATGTCGTTTGAGCTAACGTATGCTTTCCTCAATCACGCGGATTGAAGTCGGGCACGCAAGGTTTCATTCAAGCGTATCAAGACGGTGTCATTTCCACTTTAGCATACCGTCCCCACATTTTGATCTGAGACATTCCTGATGAAAGCTACAGAGCGTGTTATCCACATTCCGAGCTATGTATTCTCGAAAATTATTTCTGTCGCGCACTCGAGGCCTGACATAGTTTTCCTCGACTTCGTGAAACAAACTATGTTTGTTATCAAGTTTCCGGCACCAGCGAACAGGAATATCACAGTCAAGGAAAATGAAAATGAAGACAGGTATAAAGACCTCATAAGGGAGTTGCGACGGTTATACCCAGAATATTCTGTTAAGCTAGTTGTCTTGACAATTGGTGCTTTCGGGGGTTCGAATCTTTTACTGGGTAATAGCCTAAGAAGCATTCCCATATGTGGAAAATGTGGAAGGCGGTCGCCCTTGGGTTTCTCCGTGTCATCAGGGTGCACAAGTTCGCAGACCTGCTCCCGGTGAAATCCCGCAATTTTCCTTACGAAATACTTTCAACTACATATGAAATATAATGACACAGAACTATTACTTGAACTTTATTTAATAGAAATTCCAGTCGTATTATTTTGATTAAAAACACGTGCTTATAAGTGTTAAACACTCGGATGATTCATATGAAAGTAAAGTTTAGTTTCTGTCACGTACTATTGAGGTAGCCATTCGCGTGTTTAATATAGTTTTATTTAATGAACACAAACTTCTGAAGATGGAAATGGCGATTGCATACGGACGTGTAAATTTGCAGCTCCTCAATTTTTTGTTTCTATATAAGTTTTAAAGTGGTAAACTACTTAAAAATTTGTATTTCGTGGAATTGTCGGTGACGTGTTCCATAAAACATTATGACTTTGTTTCAACTCCCTTAATTGTTTCGTGTTTTTGCACTTTTGTGTATACGTAACTGTAACGGTTTGTCTTTCCTGCAGAATTATAGTAGTTATATCCAGAGGGGGATCAGAAGTTCTCGCTTGTGTGAAGTGTGTCAACCTAGTACATTTGGCCAAACGGACTATATCTGCAAGTTATGTCCTCATTTGTCCACTAGTGCCACATCTGCGGCAGTGTTTGGAAATTCAAGTGCGAACCCTCGGAACAGTACTCTTCAGGATGTTAATGGTACAGGTATTGTATCCCCCACTCCCTACTCCGTCGCTACCACCGAAAATGCTGGTAATTTACCCTCCGGTCTCGCCGAACTCTTGCGCAAAGTGGCCTCCGACGGCCGAAGTGAACCGCTTGCGCAGTCACGTGAGATTTTAGCAAGATTCAGCGAATTTGAAACGCGTCAACTATAATTTATTGACCAACTTAATTTCACCCTTTCGGAAATTAAGAATGATATTTTAAATAACTCTAGGCGTATCGACTCATTGGACTCATTGGCTCCAAAGTGGAAAGTGATGAAATTGAACTTATCAAAAAGAAAGCTAAAGATTTGAAAGCGAAAGTGGTGACTCTTGAGCATGCGCTCAATGTCAACGAGCGATCTGCTCTGCATACGACGCTGGAAATTCATAGTCTCCCCATAAAGCCTAACGAAGCCCTCATGGCCTCCATGGAATCTGTCGCCAGGGCTATAGATGTAAATATTCGTGTGGATGACGTTTTCAAGCTGTATCGAATTATAAAAGCACCTCCATTGAGTAATTCCTCCCCCCCCCCTGATCATTGTAGCCAAATTTCGCAGACAAGATCTACGGGACGCATTCATTGCAAGACGTAAGGTTAAGAGAGACTTCTCTACTTTGAATTTGGGATGGACTGGCAATGAAAAGCATTTTATTTACCTTCGTGAGGCAAAATTTAAAGCTTTTTCGGGTTTCAATCGTGTGCAAAACTACGAATCTTGCCGACGTTTCGTGAACATTGCAGTTCAATTCTTCAGGTCAGCCCTGAAGAATTGAACTATCTATAAGTAGGTTACGTTCCGCGAAATCCTTTAGGGTATGGAAAGTGGTAGAGATGACACCTAAATTATTGATGTGACCAGTCAAAAGGGTACCTTTTCGCCCACGCCTTCCACGAGACATTGGAAAGGGGTAAGGATGTGACTTGAATTATATCTGTGACCAGTCACAAGGGTGCCTCCCCGCACCACATGAGGCATTGGAAAAGAGGTAGGGGATGTGACAGCATTATTTCTGTGACCAGTCATAAGGTTGCCTTCCCCCTCCCATGAAGCGTTGGAAAAGGCTCAGGGGGTGTGACCTTACATTATTCTTGTGACCAGTCAAAGGGGTGCCTTCCCGCCTCCCATGAGGCATTGGACAAGGTATAGGAGGTGTGACCTTACATTATTTCTGTGATCATTCACAGTGGTGATGAACTGCAAATTTGGACAGTATTATTAAAGAAAAAAACAAAAGATTTGGTAGGTAGGTAAGATTTGTCCAACAGCAGGTAAAGTAGATTGTTTACAGTTGTTCAAAACTTACCTTCCTACCAAATCTTTCGTTTCTTCTCAATTAATACTTTCCAACTATGTAGTTCTTCTTTGTATTAAGATACAGTCCATGTTTCATATTTTCTTTCACTCATTTTTTATAATTTTCTTTTGAAAACTTCACTTCGAGTTCGAATGACGCGGCCGTTCATGTAAATTGGGTGGCGCCCCCCAACGAGCGGTGAACTCTTCCATTCTTTGAATTTTTTTAATTTCTTGAATTATTAAAATTCCTTGAATTATTAAAATTCCTTGAATTTTCAAAATTCCTTGAATTTTCAAAATTCCTTGAATTTTCAAAATTCCTTGAATTTTCAAAATTCCTTGAATTCCATTAATCCATGAATTCCTTGAAATCTATGAATTCCTCGAAAGCGAGTGTGTGTAAAGTGACATTGGATAGGGTCGCCCTAGTCGCTCGCGTTTTCGGGTCAGCCTCAGGCTCATGAAATGTTCAAAATTTTGCACATCTCAAAACTCTTTGTCCCATTTGTTCTTTAGAATTAGAAATTTTCTGGCTAAAGTCTAAATGCTGGGTATTATTAAAAAATAGAACTTTGGGCTACAAAATATTATTATTCAACTAGGAAATATCGATTTCACCTCCAGAGTGATGCGTACAGTTTTGATGTTTGGAACCACTTATGAATTTTAGTTCGAAAAAGAGCCTAAAACTAGGCTAATTTATGTGAAATGATGAAAAGAGGGAATTAGTAAGATTTTAGTCATAGCGGAACTCGCTATTGTTGTTCTTATGCAAGTTAAACTCTGGAATCCGTCGAATTTAGTGTTAGCAGACTAATCATTTAGGATTAGCATGGGACGTGGCCACAAGCAATGATTAAGCCACGCGACGATCCATGCATGTCCCATTCTTGAACAATCTTGAAACATTTTGGACCTATTTTTGACCCGTACTTGAGCAAGGCAACTTTTTTCACGTGGGAAGGAGCAAGTATCACTCGAATCATAAGACTGACAATGGTTTATAATGGAAATGAATGGTTACGATCATTGGTATATACACGAGTAGATGATCAAGTGGGATTAAGCTGGGCCCTCAAGATAATTACGTTATCAATACACAGAGCCTTATATCAATTCGATCCTCTTCAATCCGACCTTTTAACTTTACCAGGTCGTCTAGATTTCAAAAACTTTGACCAACGATGCCATAATGACCCTGATGGAAGTGAAGTAAAAACAACTATGGTAATTCGAGGACAGCTCGCGGTTATCTGAACTGGTAATCAGGTGTAATCCATTTTAAATTCAGAGCAATTCAATAAATTCGGAGTTCTCTCAGTATCCCGATTAATCCACTTCAAATGTGCTGTAAACTAGTTCAAATCTGGACTAACCCAGTTTTTATCCACGGTCACCTGTCGCATTGTAAGAAACTTCATAGACTAGACCATCAGGAAGAAGGCGACTAAAAACCTGTGAAGTGACTGATGGTAGCTTTAAAAAAGCATCTATCCTGAGACGACTCCCGTGTGGGGTTGCTGGTCCCCCATCGGGTGCCTCTCCAGGTTGCGGATAGGGAAACGCCTCCCAGATGTGGGTGGTACCGGGGAAATCAAATACCCGGGGCGGACAAAAAACCAGCTAGGGGAAGGAACTCCGACCAAGAAACCAGTCATGAGTCAGTATGTTAAAAATAATATACACCAAGGGAGTAGCAATGTCTCCACTGATTCCGATCGGGTTTCAGCCCCGGTCGTTAGTGCCGGTTTCATGGATTTTGGGGGACCCAAACATACTTGGACAGGAGCATCTGCGAGGAGTTGGGTGGTCCTTTGGACGTGACGGAAGAGATGGAAGTGTTCGTCAACAAGATGGAAATCGCAGAGATGGATGCCAAACTCTCAGAGACGTATGGTCTCTTTAAAGAGTTACGAGGCACCATCAAAGAAGTGGTGGATTTTAGCAGCACTAAGGAGCATGTGGCTTCCAATTAGGGACGGGCTGGAACGAGCGGAGCAAGTTATCAACCAACTACGCGATCACCGTATGACGACCGAAGGGCTTCATAGGGATCTGATCGAAAATGTCGGATGAACTGCCCGAACGAGAACGATGACCCGTAAGGAGAAATCAACGAAGAAGACAGACGAAAGCTGCATTCAGACTGACGAAGCCGTAGCAGCTCCCACTCTCCGTGATAGGAAGCGAGAGAGGGAGACCACTCTGAGTCCAGTAGAGAAGAGTCCTTCCAAGTCGAGGAGCAAAAGGCCGAGGACACGTGGCGCTCCAGGGTCAACGACCTCGACACCGAAAAAGGAGGAGGAAAAGCCAGAGTCCGCACCAAAAAGGAAACAGAAGCAGAAGAAGAGGCAGATGCGAGCTAGAACCGAGGCGGTTCTTATCAAACTCACCGAGGGTCTCAGCTACGCGACGGTCCTCAAGAATCTGAAGAAGAAAGTGAAACCTGACGCCCTTGGCGTAAAAATCAAGAAGGTCAGGCAAACGAGACACGGAGAGCTTCTAGTAGAACTGGGGCCTATGTCAAAGGGCAGAGCTGAGCTGTCGGCTGCCACTAAGAAGGCGGTTGGTGACGGGGTTAGCGTCCGTGAGCTTGTCCCTCGCACCGAGGTCGTGATTTTGGACTTCGTGGAGCTGGCGGAAGATCTGGCGGTACAGCTGGTGCGCTGTGGACACCTTAAGGTGAAGTGGGTATTCTGCCGTGTGCACAAGAAGGCGGAAGCAATAAGATGCTACCGCTGCCTAGGCATCGGCGACATAGCAGCGAACTGCGAGGGTCCAGATAGGACTCATTCATGCTGGCGATGTGACAAAGAGGGACGTAAAGCTGCAGTATGCGAAAGCATACTGCAGTGCTTCCTCTGCGCCGCAAATGACGATAAGCCCCGGACAGACCATCGCCCGGGGACAAGGAGTTGCTTGGCGTTAATTTGTTTATAACAATTAGATTCGATATCCTGTAAATTATTTATATTCTTTGGATACTTCGTCATTCATTTTTGTGGAGAATGGGATAATTTAAGATATTTATTTAAAGATAAAAAATAATAATTAAAAAATGTCTCATTTTCGCTCGTTTTTTATTTATATAAAAAATAGAAAAGGACCAAAATTAAAAAATCGAATCCGTAGACGCTCTTGTGCAACTATTGCTGATCACTCATACATAAAAAATTGAAAATCGGTTAAGAATTGTAGGCTGTAGGTGATTTTGAATAGTAAATTCCTGATTCAGCCCACTGTGCACCGATTTTTGGGCTCCAAACCTTACAGTTGAAAAGCAACCCCTTGACACCACACAGATATGACTTTGTCAAAAAATAAGCTTTTTCAGAATTTTTACAGTGTAAATAGAGTCTCTGATTTTTGGGCTCTTCAAAAATATCAACACCGATTTTTGGGCTCCAACCATTACAGTTGAAAAGCAACCCCTTGGCACCACGCAGACATGACTTTGTCAAAAAATCATATTTTTCATAATTTTACAGTGTAAATAGATTCTCTGATTTTTGGACTCCTAAAATATACCAACACCGATTTTTGTGCTTCAACCATGAACGTTATAAAGCAACCCCATGACACCAAGTAGATATGACTTTGTCAAAAAACAATGTTTTTTAGAACTTTACAGTGTATATAGAGTCTCTGATTTTTGGGCTCCTCAAAAATAACAACACTAATAAGTTTTTGATGTTTGGGACTGGGTTTGATTTTTGAGATGTAGGGGTAGTTTTTGCAAGCAAAAGATTCAAGCATTCGAGAGCCCACGAAAAGCCCAACACTACTTTCTATTTTGTATTTTCCAGGTATGAGTTTTTACTAAAGGGTTGGTTTTTTTGTACATAGGGGTGGTTTTGGAAAAATTTGTTTGGTGCGTTCGAGAGCCCAAAGTAAGCCCAAGATTCTGAACCACTTTGTTTTTTGCAGATTTAATTTTTTGCAAGGGGGTGGTTTTTTTTATTTTTTTCGTGCATTCAAGAGCCCAAAATAAGCCCAAAATTCTGGTGTACTTTGTTTTTTCCGAGTTTGAGTTTGTGCATAGGAGGTAATTTAATTTTCAGTAGGGGTAGCTTTTGGAAATCGGTTGCTGGCGCGTTCAAGAGCCACAAAAAAAGCCCAAAATTCTGTCGTGTTTGATTTTTAATTTTTTTAAATTTTTATATAGTAGAGGTGCTGGCTTGAGTCAAGTCAGTACCTCCACTCCAAAGTTAAATTGTCAAAAAAAGTAGTGGAGCCCAAAAATCGGCAATACAGCCAAAAAAAAGTAGAAAAAAGCCCAAAATTCTGCTACAAAGAAATTTGGGAATTTCGATTGTGGAGGTGCTAGCTTGATGGACCTCTGTTTGATGGATAGCGGGAACTCTGACGAGGAAGTGTTCTGTACGCCAAAGCGTGAAGAAAAAAGGGGAAAGCATATAAAAGAGTAGAAAGGGAGATATTGAGGGCGGAGAGTTTTGGTTCAATCGAGAGGTTCGTGAATAGAAAGAGGGACAGGGCGGAGAGAGGCAGTAGTGAGGATAAGGTAGAAACAGGATGCACCTTGAAAAATCCGAAAATGTACAGAACGCCACCGGGAAAAGACCTAAATGGAGCGGGGGAGAACGACAAGGGGAAAGATGAAGACAAAGTTGAACATAGATGGCCAACAGAATAAAATTTACAGTTAGATGACATGCGTAAGATGATGATAGAAGTGATGGGGATATATGAAGAAAAGCAGGAAAACGGGGAGAGGAAATAAGGAAAGAAATGATGCGGGAAATGGCCGAACTTAGGAAAGAAATGAGGAAATGGGAAGAAGTCAGAGAAAAGTTAGATAAAAGGATGCACACGTTGCAGCAAAGACTAGAAAAACAGGAAGAGCCTAATAAAAAGGTAGAGGAGTTGGAACATAGATAGATGATAAAGTAGAGATAGAAGAAATGCGAAGTTTCAGGAAGGAAATGCTAAATGGAGAAAAAATGGTACTAGTTAAACTAAAGAAATGGGAACATAAAAGGGAAGTGATGACAAAGAAGTGGTTGTCATATGGAAGATTGGAGAGAATAGAGGATGATTTGAAATGGGTAGAAAGGATGATGCTGTATAAGGTGAGGCAAATAGCGGAAGAGATACAGATAGAAGGTGTATGGTGGGATTGGGAGGAAGAAAGGGAAGAGTTGGTAAGAAATGATGTGCCGCGAAACTAGGAGAGGAAGGAACGGGAGATAGGAAAATAAGAAATAGTAAGAAAAAAAGAGACGAGAAATGAAAGTAGGCAAGAATGGAGAATATGTTACTGGAATATAGCAGGATTGGAGAGAAAGAATAGGGAGTTTATGAGAAACTTGGCGCAATGGGATGTAGTAGTAATGACGGAGACGTGGCTAGATAAAAATGGATGGGAAAGAGTAAGGGGAAGGTTACGCAGAGGTTACAAATGGCAAGTTCAAAATGCAAAGAAGAAGAATAAAAAAGGCAGAGCAATGAGAGGAATGGTGATGGGAGTAAGGAACGAATGCATAACAGGGAAGGGTAAGAAAGAAAGGGAAGAACAAAAAGAAGGATAATTAGTAGAAGGAGGTAACGATCTGAGGAGTGAAGTGGAAGATAGTGAGGGTTTATGTGAACGGTGATGTGCATGAGAAATCAGAGAAGATGAAAGAAATGATGGAAGACAATAAAGAAGAGATTAGGCTTATAATATGGGGAAACTTCAATGCGAGAACAGGAGATAGAGGAGGAAGGGAATGGGGAGGAGAGCGAGGAATAAAATCCAAAGACAAGATACTGAATGGGGAGCGAAAGAAATTGTTAAAGAGCTTGGAGAAGTTGGGATGGTTCATCTTAAACGGAAATATAGAGGAAGATGAGAAAGGGGAATTTACACGTGCAGAAGAATACAGAACGGAGGAAAATATGGCAGAGAAACAGATGAGGAGGACATTACATGGGAGGAAATAGTCACACGTTTCTGGAGCTGTGAAGTTTTTGTCTAGAAAATACCGTTCCGGGTGATAGTCGGAATTAAGGCCGTGATTTTTGGTTCAGTTTTGTGTTGGCTTTTACTTTTAAAGGATGCTTTTTATTTATGTGAAGTGACTTTAGGTGGTTTTTAGTGTTTTTTGTCATTTCTTGTTGGTGGTGCTACTACCCAACCTAAAAATATCGCTTCTCGGAAGTGGCTTTAGTACGCTTGTGCAGAAGGTCCCGGCAGTGGCAGCTGTTCAGAACAGTGAAAATGGACTAATTTCATATACCTGAGAGAACCGGGATTTGTCGTTTTCACCTTCGAAATTATGACGGACTCAAAAATGATGGAACTTTTAACCTCTATAATAGCAGATACTGCGGAAACTAAGAAGGAGGTTAAGTCTGTTAAAAAAAAAAATCTCTAAATTGGAAACTGATTTAGATTCACTTGCGAAAGAGTCACAGTTGTTAAAAGCTAAATGTGACAGGCTGGAAAAGAGTAATTCGGCTCTAACTGCGGAGGTATCCACTATTCGTGTGAAAATAAGTTTACAAATAAAAAAAGTGTCGGTAAGGTAGGAAGCCGGTCATGTGACCCACTCGTCACATGGCCTTAGCATCATTAAAATCTCTGGGCATTGCCTAACATTTTCTAAATATCGTAAAAATTCTTGGGAATCCTTGGAAATATTCCCAAATATTTAAAATCTCTGAAATTTTTTTGAAATACCTTGAAATTCCATTCAAATTCTTGAAATCTAGTCATAATTACTTGGGATTGTTTTAAATATCCAACAATCTTTTCAAAAATCAAAAATTGTTGAAAATACCTTGAAATATTTGGCAATCTCTTCAAATTTTGGAAATCCTACGAAATCCCTTAATTCTTGTGAATAAATTCGTTGAAATACATTAAAATATTATTATATAAAATCCCGTGAAATTACATGAAATATGATTATATTCCTTGAGGTCCCGTGAAATATTTCAAGTCCTATGAAATCCTTTCAGATCCTGAGAAATTCATTAAAATATTTTATTGAGAGTCTTTAAAATCTCTTAAAATTATTAAAATTCTGGGTAATATTATAGAGTCCCTTGAAATTCTTTAAAAATCCTTTGAAATATATGAAAATATTGGAAATTTTCTTAAATCTCTTAAAATCCTTTAAAATATACTAAAATATTATAAATATTTGAAAATGTCTTTAAAGCTTTGAAAATTCCTTTGTAATTCCTCAATTCTCGTGAATAAATTCTTTGAAATCCATTAAAATATTATAAAATCTGTTGAAATCCCGCGAAATTACATGAAAGCTGATAATATTCCTTGAAATCCCTTGAAATATTTAAATTTAGACGAAATCGTTTGAGATCCTGGGAAATTTAATAAATAACCTTATTGCGAGTCTTCAAAATCCCTTAAAATTACTGAAATCCTCGAAAACCTTATAAAATTCTTCTAAAGAATGTTACAAAGTTTGCAACCATTCATTATAAAAGACGGTTTCATTTACAAGTGATCTTTTTTGCGTGAATTAACATTTAAATAAAAAATAAATTTTTACGATATTTCTGGTATTTGAGATTATCTTAATTCTTTTTCTAAATATCAACAATTCTAAAAATTTAATTGATATCAAAGAAGCTGATGATTTACAATAAAAAAATTGTTTTTAAACATTATTTTTTACATTTTATAACTGGCGAATCTCAAATACCATGAATTCGAAATCGTCGAGTATTCTTGAAACAGAAAGCTCTGTCAAAAACATGGAATTGCTCTCGAGGATTATTTGAGGGTTGGAAAAGGGTGACTTTCTTTGTCGAGAGTCGTGGATTTTCCTTCAGTTATATTCCTGTTTTCTCATCCTCTTCTTACATATTATTTTGTCTGTGCCCTTAGTTTTCCAAATCGTATATTTTTGTTCTGACCTCCTAGTTTTGTTCGAATGCCCAAAAAAATGATGTCCTCCGAATTTGAGCGAATTCGGTTAATACTAACCCGTGCCCCATAGACCATGTAGTTTCCCATTGATATAACACATGTGTGATTTAAACGCTAAAATATGGTTCTAAAGTAACTTATAATACATTATCCTATTCAGAATACTTAAGGAAATAAAAATCGGCCATAATTTTTGATATCATAAAACTTCAACTCCCTCTTATGGGGCCCCAAAGAACACCCTATAAGTGCTAATTGAGTGTTTCAAGTAATGGTAAGGTTAATGATCACATTAAACAAATCTTTTTTGCAAAACTATAATCGTAAAAAGAGAATTTTTTTATTTTCGCTCATTTTTTAACTAATGTTGAATTGTTTAAACAATTTTAATATGTTTAAACAAATAATTTGTTGTAAAAGTAGAAAAGTAGGAATATATTCATGAGTTTTATGAGTCTTATACTGAATGTGAACAATGTACTTCCTTATTTTAATAATTTTTGAACTATTTAAATTACACTTATATGTTACAGTACATAGATTTTTGAAGAAAATAGGGTAGGCTGTGGCGAGATGAGCATAGGGGGTAATATGAGCCACTAAATTTTCTCGCAGTCTATCATTTCTTTTGTAACTGTTCTTTGTACTAATATCAGGAAGAACGTTATCAAACTTCTTTCCAAACAATGTTCATTTAATGTTGAATAAATTTGGAAAAAACGAAAGTAAAAATTTTAAGACCTGTATTCTGCTTTTTTGCATTTGCTTAGAAAGTCCAAGAATCACATAAAATCACATATTAAATGTTTTTCCAGGGGTTATTTAGATAGCTTATTTATTAAACCTTAAGTTTTTAATAGGTTTATATATAATTGTAAAACAGAAATTGGTGAATTTTTATTTTACTTGCAAGTGTCATATTGGGCGGAATGAGCCACCTCTTCCTGTGCATTAACCTAACCTCTTAGTGTAGCATGTTAGTAGGTTGAGATGCAATGTTTCATTCTATCAGATTGTGCAGTATGTTAATTATGGTGCAGACGTAAAAAAAACTAATCTTGTCGAAAAAAATGCTCAGAAAAAGTTGGGCAGCTGCACTGTTATACGTCTGTAGGGGAACATGGGGCGAAACGGGACGATTTTGCTTTAGGATTTTTTTTCTCATAGTAAACTTATTGTAACGAGTTTTATTGTACATTTTTCACATAAAATGACCATAATCAGGCCTTACAAAATACGCAGACATGAATTTCGTCTCCGTCCTCACTGTCGAAATCTGCACAAGACTGATGAGCCCAATGAAGTTCATATGAACTGCATTGGACTCACTGTTCGACTGAAAAATCGTGACAGTACAAACAATCGCGACCTTCTATTTCTGCATTCGGTAGAAATCGAAAGCAATATCTACTACATATTGGAAATTTTCTTAAATCTCTTAAAATCCTTTAAAATATACTAAAATATTATAAATATTTGAAATTGTTGATTGCTCTACTACATCTCGCGCGGTGTCCCGTTTTGCACCTGCCTATTCTGCCCCCAAAGTACTTTTTCAAATATAACTCCCGAAAATCGCGATAATACTCGCAATCAAAAACGCCTCGACGCAAAAGAAGGGCTATTAAGTACACAACGGAATGGTGCTGAAGCAATTTTAATTAAAGAAACATTTGTATTACTCACGTGCAGTTGAAACTCAGACAAAATTATAACTGGACACGAAAAAGATCGATACGTCTCATAACTTTTGGAAAATAAAAACAAAATTGTAACAAATTGACATGAGAAATCTCGGAAACGACTCAAAACTAACTTCCTACAATTTCCAGTAGATGGCGTCACATCACAGAGGAGATATAATCATGATCCCGTTTTGCCCCTCTCGTCATTTTGCCCCATGTTCCCCTATTAGAAAATAACATCAGTTGCTTGCAACCAGGAGAGAGTACTGTTTTTCTGGTATATTTCTTAAGTAAATTATTTTTGAAAACTCGTGAAATGCTATAAAAATGAGAAAAACATTGCAGTGGTTGAAAAATACGGCAAACATATTAAAAAAAATAGATTTAATACTTTCACGATGATTCATGATGATAAATTTAAATTTAAAGCTTTTTCGGGTTTCAATCGTGTTAGAAAAATATATCACATACAGAGCTTCTAAATTTAATTTCATGAATTATTTTTTTATTTTGTTTATATTTTCATTTAGGTTTATTAAAATTAATAAAAATGTTACTTCATTTTCAATGGATGTTTATAAAATTTACATAAATCACAGTGAAACTTATTCAGCCACCAGTAATACTTTATGTACAAGCAATTGAAACAGGATTCATGGTCAATTTGATGAAATTTCAATAACTTTTGCTTTAAAATTAAGTTTCGTGTCACTGAAAATTAATGAATATGTTCTCAAATTTATTTTCAAAGCCAAATTTATAAAATTTCAGTGACACAAGTCATTGAAAACTGACTGAAATTTAAGGAAATTTCTAACAGTGCGTATTAGACGAGCGACATTTTCACTTGCATATCGTGCATGACTTTATAAGTTCACGTTTTATTTAATAACAGTAGATTTAAATGTAATTATACAAACAGGGAGTAGTCACTAAAGGACTAAACATTATGTGCTCTGAGCAGTTAGTTTAAATTTGAGTATTTTCAGTGATACATAATTTTACAAATTTATATTCTCTTACGCTAGCGACAGAAAATCAGGGGACAGGTATTTTACTTCTAAAAACTTATCTCAGGTTCGTATTAATAACATTTTAAAAATATAAGTAAATTCCTTAATGTTCTTAAAAATTATATTCTAAACAAGAACTTTCCATTTGTCAAAATTCGAGTAGAATATAATTAGAAATCATTGAAAATAGGCCGGACATATTACAACTAAAGTATATTGCATGCATATTTAATGTCTTCATATTATCTTTCCAGTAATTGTTGTTAACAAATAATTTGTGCTCAGTTTTAAGTTCAATATGCTTAAAAATATTCTGAAAGTTATATTATAATTGTCGAAATGAATTGCATGTTTTTAATTTCAAATTTAAAGTACTTACAATTGAAACATGCCTAATTCGAAGATTGAAGATGTGAATAATTTTTAATTAGAATCATTTAATATTATCAACAATTCTATCATCTTAGAAACATTACAAAATGAAAAATGGTAAAATGGAGCAAACGTTCATTTTCCAGATTGAAACCGACGTTTTTCTGGATGAACCAAGAAAATATTCAATCGATAAAAAACTTGAAGCATAAAATATAAAAATAACAAAAACCTTCTATTTGTTTCCCGTCTTGCGACACATAAATGAAATTCAGTACGAGATCCCCCCATGTCAAATTATATAATATAAATCAGGAAATTGCATGTAATGCATAAATAAATAAATTAGAATACTAAGAGTGTAAAAGCGTGCTTCATAAAATTGATCACTTTCATCTCGTTTTAGAAAAAGATGACGTGCCAAGAATGTTAAAGAAGATTTATGTCGACAAAACTAACAGGTGCCTATGTGTTTATGAAGTCATTATACGGTTAGGAGGCTAGGACAGGTGTCACAGTGCATAATAAATTTCAGCCCACACAAGTCACACGAGATGTCACCCTCGTTACTTCCATTCATTTTACATGTGAAAATTAACAAGGGTGTATTTTTCTTAATAATCGCTGCTCTCTAAATATAAATCAGCGACAAATTCTCTGATTGAAATAGTAGTTGGACATTTCACTGATTAATCCATGATTCCGGACTTTTCACTAATTAATTCAGTAACACCAGAGTGAATTACGCGAGACATAACCTCTAAGTTTTAAATAAAAAATAATTTTCGGACTATAAGTGTGCTGAATTTACTGCAGGAAAAATATACCCTAACTCGTATAAAAATTACTTACTTGACGAGCGTGTACATGGCAGTCGAATCTTGGAAGTAAAGAAATATGTGAGGTTTTTTGTCATTTAGAAGCATCAAATCTTTTCACATTTTTAAATATTTTATCACATTTATGGGTTTTTATTTTTTACTACGATTATTTCATTGAATCTACTAAAATCTTATTTTATTATGACTGCTAAATTGACGTGGTGTAGTGCTGCCAACTCTCAAAAGTGAAAATTTCACTGAATGAATAAGTAACTTTTCACTGATTGTCAGTGACCGGATTCTAGCTATTTGAATCAGTGAGATTGCAGACAATTAGTGACTTTTCACTCATTCAGATTTAGAGAGTGGAAGCCTTCCTAGCTCGGAACCTTTTCCGCGAATTAATAGGTGTCATAATTCTCCTCCAACACCGATAAAGGATTATCTGCTATCAAGTTCAAACTGTGGATGAACATAAATCCAAAACAAGTACTTTTTCTGCTTGAAAGAGGAGATTAAAGCTATATTTAAAAACGATTATACTATAGATTATACACTGATATTATTTATACTTTATTAAGTGCATGCATGGAAAATAATAAGAAAAGGAAAATTTTCAAGTCGAAAATTATGTTTAGAATTTAAGAATAGCAAGCAATGCCGAAAAATACTGAGTGGTAAGATACTAAAAAAGCACTAATGAGTTGTCATTTTCTTGGGGAAATATAATTTGTACAGAATTTGTCGAAGATATTTGCCAAGAATAATCTTCTCGTATTACTGATTGATTGGCCTTTCGATAATGACAATTAGTAGACGTTACGAAAACAGGAACCATAGAGGGGAAGAGAGAACAGCTAAAGCCCTTGGGTGGAAAAAAGGGAGTCAGGTGTTTTATCCGAGTACGTCAATATTCGGCTAATGAAATTGCAAACAAGGGAGCCTTTATGACTTGCGTCCTCACTAAATCTAGCCTTCAGAAAAGCTCTCACTTAATTCCCACTCTGTAAATCTAAATTAGTAAAAATTCTCTAACTAATAGTGGAATTCTTCTAATTCGATTAGAGAAAAGTGATCCACTAAAGATTAGCAAAAATTTAATAATTCGATTAATCGAAATATTTAATAATTTTATAGTGAAAGACTGATAATTGCTTGGTTAAGATATGAGAATTCATTTAGACTGTATGAAATAAAATTAATAATATAAACAATTGAGAAATCCATTATAAAACGAATGATTAAATATATCAATATTTGTCAATTATGTTATTGCGGATGAAAGACTAAGGGAAGTAGTTAAAGATACAAGAGTCAGGAGGGGATCCGAATGTAATACTGATCATTACCTTTTAATCACCAAAATAAACTTAGAGCGGGGATGGAGGAGAAAGAACACAACAAAAACGAGACAAACGCGAATCAAGATTGAAAATTTACAGAAACCGGAAGTGCGTATAGAATTTCAGAATAAGACAAACGAACGCATAGATGAGGCAACTTGGGAGGCGCTTAGAATCAATATAGATGTAGAGGGCGCGTGTACTATGTCATGGGATATCATTGATAAAACTGCGATTGAAGTATGTGGCACCGCGGTTGTAGGAAGAAAATCTAGTTGCACATTGGGAAATGATGAAATTAAAGCATACCAAAAAGAAAAGAAAAAAGCGTAAGAAAGAAAGTTAAACATCACAGGCCTTAGCGATGAGGAGAGAAATAAGCTTGAAAATGATTACAGACACAAAAAGAGGAAAGTTAAACGACTAGTCAAGGAAAGTAAAGATAAAATCAGAACAGAAACACCCCGAAACGTGAGAGGCAAAGGAAATCTACAGTAAACAACAATCATATAGATATGGTGATTTAGTCCACTAAACATAAATTTTTTTTTCATCTGAAAAATAAAGGAAAAATCATCATTTTTGGTATTTTCCCGGCTAATTTAGACTTTCAAACACAAACTACGATCTAATTGGGTTATTTTTACAGCGAAATTGGATTGAGCGACCCAAAAAATATAAAGTTATGGTAATTAAGTTCACTAGACATAATTGGTTCCATTTTTACCCAATGAATACAGCAAAAATCGCTGTTTTTGTCATTTTGACGTGCACTTTTGCGTTTTTTGGAAAAATATGAAAAACTGGGATATTTTGACCTCGGATTCGGATTCAGCAACCCCAAAAACATATAGATATGCTAGTTAAGTCCACCGAGCATGAAAATAATTAGTTTTTTGTAAAAATATACAAGAAAAATCGCTGTTTTCGTCGATTTTACGTCTATTTTTGCTTTTTTAGAAAAATACGAGCTAACTTGGGTATTTGGAACCCGGATTCTTTTTCACCGACCCCAGAAACATATAGATATGCCGATATAGTCCGCCGGACAGGCCACTTTTTTTTGTGTGCCGGTGTAATTAATCTGATTTTCCGTAAATAGAGAGAGGCGAGAAAAAGAGGTCCTCGTGCTCAGAAGAGTAAAAATCGAGCCATCGATACCTCTTTTGCAAAAATGTCATACTACGTAGGAGCGAGACATCAAAGCTGGAAGAAACATCCTCAACATTGGACTAATCATGTAGGGAATACTAGTGAAGACGGACATTCCCAATCCCGACAATTTTAGTGCGTTGAAATCATTGAACTGCGTTTCAACTCCCAGACGCGAGTTGAAACAGTCTCAGGGTAAAGTCTCATAGTAGCGTCAACTGGGCGCAAAACACTAAACGTCAAATCACTAGACATTTCAGCCAATGAAAGTGTTTCTCTAAATTACCAGGAAAATATAATTTGCTGAAATGTCTAGTGATTTGGCGTTTTGCGGTTTGCGCCAAGAATTATGCTGCCGTCGTTTGGACTAGCTTCTTCGGATAACGACTTAATTCCTATGAATGATTCAAGTCCAAACTTCTTCTCTCCTTGTGGTCAGATGGAATCCAATCTAGACTTGGTGTTTTTTTCTTTATCCTTACCTCACCTTACTTCCATAGAAGTTGTTGATGATTCTTTTCGATCTGACCATCGCTTGGTTCACGGGAGTATTGATGCCTCCCCTTCCATGACCTACTCCTTTTCTCAACCTTCTTTTTGAGTTTGAAATCGACACTGAGTCAGGGTGGATCTTTAAGAATTCGCGCAATTCACAGGCTGCCTTCGATGGCTTTGTTTCAGTCGCTCACTCGGGGATCAATACTGTTTTTCTCTGTTGGTTCGGTTGATTGCTTATCAGATAGGGTGGACTTCTGTATCCTGGAACTCAATTACCATTTTGGACTGCCGCTCTAAAGGGGTCTATCTGCAATCGCATTGCGTTTAAATACGTTCAAATACGGTGCGAAAGTCTAAAGTCAGCGAATACGCTTCAATGCGTCAGCACCCAAACGCTTCAACATTGGTCAATGCGTCTGAATTCGTGAGAGTAAAATACACACTTCAATTCACCCCAATGCGTCACGGCGAATTTCAGCAAGTATTGATTTATAAAATTTAATACGTAACAGAAAAACCAACGTGCGGGGCATATAGAATTTATTGTAAATGTTAAGTAAATTATCTCGTAGCTCAGTGGCGGGTACTCTGGACTGATACACGAGGGATCGCTGTTTCAAGTCTCGATGCATGCACTTTTTATTAATTTTTTTAAATTGACCTTGATCACGCATTCATATGAATTCACACGCATTCAATTCGCGTTGTCTGAGTTCATCTAAATGCGTCTCAATGCGCTTGAACGAATCAGAAAACGGTATTCACGCGCATTATAAAAATGTTAATTGTCCCCAATCCGTATCAATTCTTTTTTTTTTTTTTTTTTTGCTGCGATAGAGCGGAACTTCATGCTATCTGCTCAGTTGTAATCCATGTTAGGAAAATCGAATTTACTTCATTTGTATTATGTACGGATGCTATGGGTGCTCTTGAATGTATCAGGACCAGGTTCGATGACCATGGAGGTTCTTCCCTGCTAGAAAGATAGGAGACTTGGTGTCCGATGCAAGTAGAGCAGGCATGACAATTACTCTAATGTGGGTCCCTGGTGACGCGGGAATTTTCAGGAATGAGATGGCGGATGAATGCGCTCGGTGGCCTAGGGACTTCAACTTTAGGGTGCAGATTGAGAACCCATTTTCAGAGTGTGGGTTGGAATCATACGGTTGAATGTGATTGTAGATCGGAGTTCAAGGACCTGCCTAATTTGTTTTACGAATGTGCAGTACTTCACCCAGGCATATATATTTTGCTTCCTTTATATCAATAAATCTTTTCATGCAAGCTCTTTTATTCTTTTACATCACATTGTTTGCATATCCACTCATTACTGACTTTGTTTCATTAGTTCTTGGCAAGTCCAGGTCTCGCTACTATGCAGCACAGTGGGTTTAAGCACATAATTAGATATTTCAATTTTAGATTCATTCCTCACATTTAACCATCTAGTAATGGCTTCTAGACTGCCTATATTCTATATTTTAATCAACAGTAAATAAACGAATCATCAAATAAGCAAATCATCACACCTTTTTCGTCTTAGAAAGTTCGTGTAGGTATATATTGCATAGCCAAGAGAATACAGCGCATCCTTGCTTTACGCCCTGTCTAATATCAAATATCCATGACTCAGTTGTTCATTTATCCTCACACTTGCAGTACTTTCATCTTATATTGCTTTTATTTTTTTGAGAAACCAACCATTGACTGCACACTATTTTGGCGGGGAAGCTTACGTAACTTTCTCACTTCACTTCACTGCCACTTCGTTTTCACTGAAACACAATTGAAGAGAACTATAGATAAACAATTGAAACAATTGAATGTGTCAGTGAGAGTGAAACGGAAGTTAGAGCAGAAAGTTAAGTATTCGATCCCCAGAACTTTTCAAAGTTTAACTTTATCCACCTTGTCGCAGATTCTTACCAGATTAACAAATGCACAGCAAACTTTTTTGTCTACTCTCAAACTTTTTTCTATGATTTGTCGTCAGCTAAATATCTGATGCGCACATGATCTCCTTGGCGCTAATCCACATTGGACTTCCCAGAACCTTCCTTCTATTATTTCCATGACCTTACCAATAAGTATTCTGGTGAATATTTTGCCTGCGGTACTTGTTAAACTAGCTCATAGCTCTCTAACACTAGTTTACAAAATTAAAAAAAAATTCTGTACATATAATGTCACTATTTTTTTCCTATGTTTTTTGGCTCGCTAAACTCGAAAATCACATTAAAATTTTTTTTTATGAATAGGTTTTCGAGATATGATTATTTGAAAAATTTTTCCATTTTTTTCGGCGGTGGCTTCACATGCTAGGCCATATATCGAGTTCTAAACGTCAGATTGGGTCACACGAGGTCATCACGATTCAGGCCCATAACCATAATCTTTACTGCTTTATGGTACCTTCGTGACGTCACGTACTAAGATGACACAGCTTCTTTAGGACCTTTAGGTATAGCTAGTCTGTTGATAGAGACATCTATCCTTATTTCCGAGAGAGAGAGAGAGAGAGGTGTCTATTTCAATACCCTAAAAATGAAGCAGATATAGGCTGAAGGATGCAGACCAGAAAAAGACCAAACGTGGTTTGAAACTGGTCTTGAAGTGGAATTAAATTGATCTTTCTTTTCACGAGGGAAGCCTTCTTACCGGGAAGCGTATTTCAGGCAGTAATAGAGAAAAAATGTCATGTACATTCCCTCTGGGCTATTTTTCACGCGAATGTACTGAGGTTTTTCAATGAAGATGCCTATGTCGGTTTTTTCTGCATAAATCGATGTGCCTATAGAACAAAAGAAAATTTGGATTTATATTAATAATTAAAGATAAATTATAATACTAGTAGTTATTATCGACGAGAAATACATACAATGGTGATTACCAAAAACTGGACCACTTTAGAGAATCAGATTTTGGAGAAAAAGAACCTTTTTCGTCCGGCCAAAAAATATTTTTTATTAAGTCTAACCCTAGAGAAGATGAAAATATAAAGCTAGGATGATAATCAAGGATTATAAAAAAAAATCTTTGAAAAATATGTACATTAGGGTGGTCCAAAAATACATTGCCAATTTTTTTTCACCCTAGAGGGCAAGGCCCTCCCCCAAAAGTTTTAATTTCCAGAAAAAAAGTCTTTAATTTTTTTTCAAAATTTGAATATTAACACCAGGCACTTCAAAATCCCATTTAATTAACAAGGGGAAACTTTTGGATTTTCAAAAAATTGAACTCATACTTCAGGGTTTGAACGAAGCGTACTAACTATTTTTAAGGATTAAAAAGGAGTACCTATGAAATTAAACCATACTAATAACTTTCATTTTTAACCCACTCTTACTTCCCCCCCTCCCCCACAGCACCCCAAATATGACCCAAAAATAAAAAAAGTACATTTTTACGTATTATTGTTACTTTTAAGTAATTTCCGTCGTCTTTTTCATAAAAATAATTACTAATGGACAATTTAAATATTTCCCCTAACTCATTAAACAATGTCTAATTGTTTAAACAAATATAACTTATTTAAACAATTATTTATTCCCAAAAAATGTAAAAAATAATCGTATTTTCTGATTGAAATATAATAGTTTGTCATTCTTTGAAGAAGTAATTTTTTTTGAACATTGTGTAATTATTTGAACAATTACATATTGTTTATTTTCAAAATTTCTAAAAATTGACCCAGAAATGTGCAGTTTTTTCTCAAATTGGTATCCCAAGCTACTTTTTGTTGAATAATTATATAATTGTGATAGATTTGTTTTAATTTTCAATAAATTTCTATTTGTTTGAACAATTTTGATTTGCTTAAGCAGTTTTTTCCATAACTTAAAAAAATAAAATACATATACACATTTTTCTGACTCTATTGTGTAAAGAAAGAATATATTAACCATTTTTTAATTGTTTGAACAAATATAATTTGTTTAAACAATTACTTTTCGAAAAATACATTTAAAATCGTATTTTCTGAATTAAACAAAATATTGAATGATTTCGGGGAGTAATACATTTTGCTAAGAACTTTATGTTATTGTTTATACAATTAACTATTGTTTTTTTTTTAAATTTTCTTCAGATTGAGTATGGATGGTTCACATGTTTTTTGGCGCATTATTAAATAAATCATAAAAGCCATAATAAAATTTAAATGATAAAAGTGTATTTATTATTGCTTTCTTCATATTTTTACATATCTTCATCATTATATATAAAAAAGCACATTCACTAATGTAAATTATTATTCAAGTTTCAACAGATTGCTTTTTTACATTTTCATACCCATTATAAGTAGTTACGTCCTAAATGATCAGATAATTATTAATTGGAATTAACGAATAAATAAATGCTTCTCTTTATTCTTCCCTAATTTCCTCGTTTGTCTGAATAGATAACCTATTCAAATGGGATGAGGATGCCAATGATGATTCTTTGACGACTTTTTGATTATAGAAATATTTATTAATAGAAATAATTTGAACGGTCTAAGTGAAAATATAATAGAGAGTTTTGGAGACGCAACAGCTTTTATGAGTTTTACAACATATTTACTCACTTTCTCAAGGATTTGAGGCTGAGAGGAATCCTCTCAGAAGTTAGTTCCGTTCAACACTGTAATCCCAAGGCTTAACTTGTCAGACACTGTTCTACACGTTTCAAGTTTACAGTCTGTAAAAAATAAAACAATATAACTTTTGTTTCCAATCGTTGGAATTTCCGAAAAGAATGGTTTTATACAAGCGTAGAATGTGACGGTCGTACAGAAGACCGAAGTAAAACTAACTGAGTCCTGTAGTTTTCTATTGCTTTTATATGAATCGTATATAATTATGGAAGCTGCTTTTCCCAAATGGATCCGTAAAAACGTATTCGGTAAATGCTCTTGTCTTTCGTCTCAACCGAGGAGTTGCTGCGTCAAACCGTATTTGGTAAATACCCTTGTGTTGGTTCCTGACCTTCCGCACAGGATTTGATAACGAGTTTTCCGGCATGGTTTTCCCAAGTCGTGAAAGTAATAAAATTAGGCCGTTACATCTCGTAACATTACATTGCAAAAAACTGGATGCAAGCAGATTTTATTTTTAAGTTCGTATTTCTGCATACACAATATTTATAAAAATATTTAAATGAAATATAAGAATGTGTCTCATAATAGAATAATATGGATTTTGTCCCGAGTCGAAATTTTGGCCCTACTTTAGCTCTGCCTAATTCCATTTAAGGCCTCCTTTAGTCCTGCTTAGCCCTCCACGACCTCTTTTGAATCCCATTGGACCTCAAGGCCCTCTTTTGATTCACGTACGTCCTGAAGAACTACCCCAGTGGACACTGTTATATAACTGTGATGTAACAGTTCTAGAACACACAAGAACATGTTCTGTAACAGGATTAGGACATACTCAGACCATGGTCTAAGTAATGTCGTCTCCAAATTAACCTAGCAGTTCTGTAACGCTGTTACAGAACCATGTTCTGTCAGAGATCTATAACACTTCTGGAACAGTGTTTTTTGTAACAAAAATATTTTTAGAACAATTTAGGAACATGGTTACAGAGTAACTATGTTCTATAATAGTGCCGTAACACATATGTTACAGTGTTACGATGTAAATTTGTACTGTGATTGTTCTGTAACAATTCTGAAACAGCGTTATATGTCAACAAATATTTTTACAACAATTTAGGAACAGGTTTACAGAGTAACATTGTTCCGTAGTAGTGCCGTAACACATATGTAATAGTGATACGATGTAAATTTGTTCTGTAATCGATCCGTAACAATTTCATGACAGTGTTACAACGTTTTTGCATTTATTATAACAATTCCGTAACAGTGTTACAACGATATGTGACAAAAAAATGTTTTTGTATTATTGTTGCACTTAGTTTATATTTTAAATAATCCAATAATTTAATTTCATGTTGTGCATTCTTGCTTCCATTACATGCATACTAAATCTAGTACAGATTTTTCTAACAGTGTAGGGACTTCCTCTTCTTCCCCTCCCCTCACTTCCCCGCCCGCAAAAAATGACCACGAACGGACACTGGACCAAAACTATAAGGGTTTCTACCCAGGGCTACGAAACCCCAAAAAGGGCATAAAATATACATTACACCCATAATAGTTTTGTAATACAGTAATAAAACAATAAATCATGTTTTATGAATGATGCTCACAATAAAATAATACTAATAATCATAATAATCATAATAAAAGTATCAAAACACATAATTTTATTTTCGTCGCATAGTTTTAAAATTTTCGCATAATAGCGCATTACATAATATAGGTATGTAAAAAATTACAGAAAATGTATTTTTCAATAGTTACATGACAAAATTCGTCAATGAATATCAAATTTAAGATTGTGACCTTAATTTGGATCATTTTTTTTTATTAATTAAATTTTAAAAAGTTTCTACTTTGAAATTGCGCAGTTTTTATGCTTAGGTTTCACGTAGGTTTTTGAACTAGTTCCAACAAATCGCCAATAATCGAATCATATGAGTTGGGCAAGAAAAGTTGTTCTTTGTTATTCAAAAGAAGTCTTTTATTCGGGTTTTGCATCAAAAAATTGAAAATGATTGCGTGATGATGATAGCGTGATGTATTTTTTGAACAGCTCCTAATATCCTAAAGCTTCCATGTTTTTTTTTTAATTCATCTAAAAATATTTATAATTAAATCATCAGCTTCACAGTGTTCGAATTCGTTCAATTTAGAAGACATTGCAAATTTTTAAACCTAAATCATATACGAATATTTGTATTGTATATTTTTTATACGACACTGTATTGAGAAAGTACAAATATGACTATTAAAATAATGCGTTACAGCGTCAAAATAAAACACAAAATTTTCGAAATTAATATAAAATATTTCTTGATAAATTTTCTGTTGAATAATTTATTTCAGGTTTCTTTTTTCAATGGATTCTGTAATTGTATACGTTTTTCTTTATCTAGAATAAAACTTCTTTATTCATCATTAGTATTTTGTTTTCGATTATTTAACATTTACACTATCATTGGAAATTATCTACACACCTAAAGCGAACGGTACTAAAAATCACTGCTAAATTTGAAACATGATTACTCGTTTAAAAAAGCAACAAGAAATTTTTTTAAAACTCGTTGGTAATCTTATGAAAATCCGCATCGAATGGCCGCTAATAGAGACATTTTTGTCTTTTAAGGAGAAAATACTGCGTGAGAAGTTTTTTTTTTTAAATCGAGAATTTCTTAAATTTTATACCTCGACTTCAACTCATGGCATGACCTAGGAAAGTTGTAGCAAAAATCTGAAAATTGTACCACACAGTCTTTAAAGTCTTATCTTTTATTTAAGCCAATAAAAATTTCAAAAATATTCATGGGCTTGCGAGGTATGACTAAAAATATCCAAGCGTGTCTGCATCGAGTTTCAGTCGCTGGTCGACAGCGCTGATCGTCGACTGAAACTCGACGCAGACACGCTTGGACATTTTTGTTCATACCTTGGGAAACCGTGAACATTTTCGAAGTTTTATTGTCTTAAATTAAAGATAATAATTCAAAGATTACGTCCTTATAATTACAGTTTTTCCTCAAGTTTCCCAAGTCACAGTACCAGTTGAAGGTAAGGTACAAAATTTGAGAAATCTCAGCGATCACTGCTCTCGCGGCCGACAGCGCACCGACTGAAACTTGAAATTTGAGACTTGAACATTTTTAGTCATATCTCGGAACCCCATGCAGATTTTAAATTGTATTGACTTGTCTCAAAGATAATAGTTTGAAGACTGTGCAGAATAAATTACAGTTTTTTATACAACACAGTACAAAGTAAAGCTTCAAGTCCGCACATATATCTCCGGAGTTTAAGGTGTGATCAAAAGAAGAACGCGAGCACGGAAAGTCAGTATCAGTCGGAAATCTTAAAGTCAGCTCGCTTTGCGGAAAAAACGTTCGTCATAATTTGTTCGTAAATTCAGATGTATAATGCGGAGATTCAGTAAACTCACGACGGACAGGGGACAGTCTGTCGGTCGAGATGGCTTTACACCTGAAGTACGCAAACAAAATTCGAGGTTACGTGCAGCGCCATAACAGAGTGTATATGCTAAGTTATGATAACATAGTTACATGATAACATAATCGAAGTAGAAAATTGCGTTCTGCAATTATCATATTATCAATTCAGGCGATAAAATAATCCATATAATTTTTGCTGAAAGAGTTCTACATTGAACCTTCGTTAACCCTCAGATTGTCACATGCAGAAACTTTGCGGTCTTTTCAGGAATATATAGAGCCTATGATGCACTGTTATTGCTCCGATAGCACTATTTTTTTTACCCGAACTCCCAAATTTGCAGTCAATTCTGATTTGCGTTAACGAGAGTTCACTGAATTTTAAAATTAAAATAATTTTCGCGTAGCATCACTCCGTTCTAACGTATTTTATGGCATTTCATACTTACTATCAAAAATTCTGATTAGTCATGCGGCTTTTACATTCGTTTTCGAGCTTAAGTCACTATCCGCGAAAGCAGGCTGACTTTAAATTCACCTCATTATCATAAATTAAGTTACCTAATGAATTTAAGGCCACCCTGAAAGTAAGTTAAATTAGATTTTGAGGATTCCTTTTTACTGTGATGCCTTTCTTTCTATTAGCAGAAATTAAAAAAAAAATTAGAAACAATAAAAAAGGTGGCGATCTCCAGAAAATATTGTTTTCATGTTTCCAAATTTTAAGAAAAAAAATAAGAAAGGTTTTCTGGAAAAACCCCCCTGAGTGAGCAAAAACGGTTTTTACGAAGGAGTCTGTCTGTCTGTCGGTCTGTCTGTCTGTGTGTAGTCTGTAGTATCGTGTAGGCACGATACCTTTCGAAAGATTGACCAGATTCGATTGTGCTTTGGCACACTTTTTGAAGGCCTAAATAGAAAGAACGAGTTCGTTAACCAGCTGTTTTGGATCAAAATCAAAAAACTGAGCACATTTTGAACATGTTTGAGACCACTTTTTTTTTAAATTTGAAAATTCTATGTACAGTTATCAGTATTACTCCAAGAGAAAAACAATTTATTCAAGTGAAATTTTTCGATAAAATGAAAATTATTAGAGTTATAGCATTTTCAAAAGCCCAAAAAACAAACAAAAATTGATATTTTGAGCCGAACAACGCATGATATGAAAAAAAGTCCAGAGAAGAAAAACGTTTCTTTTTGAGAGCCCTACAAGACTCTCATAACAACTTTTTGAATTTTTTCGAAAAATCGAAAATTCAAATTTTGATCGCACAACAAATAATTAAAAATGAAAAATTTATTTGGCGCTCAAACTATGCAAGATACAAGAAAAAATGAAGATACAAAAATCGTGTACCTAAAAAACATCCACAAATTTTTTATTAACCACTTTTTGATAGGACGCGTATTTTTTGTTTTATTCGTCAAAAATAACACTTGAAATAAATTAATTGGGTTTTGCAATTAAAGGAGTTTTTCTGCGTGTGTAACTCTGCTCATTTATGGCCGGGACTGGATGCAATAACTTTACACAATAATAAAGGGACAATCTTACATAATTTTTCAGTCTGGCTGCGACGACATGCTAGAAAACTCACTATTCCGCGAAACATTTGAGTATCCTCGCGTATGCTCTTAGTTAAAAGCCTGATCCTTCCTTTCTTTGGCAACGGTTGTGTGGTATTATACGATATCAGTGATGAGCTGAATGCCAAGCTTGAGCGTACGCTTTATGCTTGCATTCGGTTCATCTATAACATCCCCAAAATTGAACATATTACTCAGTGTAGAGAAAGAGCAGGACTTCTTAACGTCGCCAAAAGAAGACAATTTTTTATGAGTAATTTTCTTTATAGCCTATTCAGTAATGAAGCTTCGCACTATCTTCTTAATCTCTTCCATTATTTTGACAAAGATCAACCAACATGTTCCAAACTCCGTGAAAGGAAAACAGTACTAAAAATTCAGCCACACTGCACGTGTGAAATGCAAAGTTCCTTTGTTATTCATGTTGCTCGTCTTTGGAACAAACTACCTATAAGCATTAGAAATGCATCTTCATAGTTTCACTTTAGAAAACTCCTTTTTGGTTACATATTTAACACATCAAATCCTACCCTAGAAATTACACATTGGTAACACTTAAATCCTTGAGTTAGAAACATATGTAAGCGTGCAGATGAATGTATTTATTTTTAAGTATGTATATTTGCGCATGTACATTTACAGTATTAATTAATTAATTAATTAATTTCAATCGTCAAATCGAGCGCCGTGACATTCTAACTGTAATATGTATCACCTGTTCCTTATAGGGCTAATGTAGCCCTAGGAAATTTTCATAAATGAGTACAAATACAAAATACAAATACATGCATGATGCGCAAATGCACTGACGGACAGCGACTTTTTTAACTGCGCAAGTCTGGGCCATCTGAACCGTTTCCAATTGGAATGCATAATATTGCGCGATATAGTCGAGTAAATACCCGCGCACTGCGCCTTTCCGCTACGCTGCTGGTGTTTTTCAGGTAAGAGTCGCAACCGCCTCTCGCCCCTTGAGCTGGGAAACTGCGTGGGCCAGCAGTTCTAGGAATTACTAAACGGCGAGTTACTACACTGAGAGTCGGGTGTATTTGTCTTTCATTTAAAAACGTCCTGTACAGTTTGCTGTCTATATCAACTGTCGACTGATTGATGCATCAAAGGGGCATGTATTTAGGACTATTATATTTTTTCCATTTATCCGATTAACTCCCAATTTTCTACCATTTCTTAAAAATAATTTGACATTTTTCTTTATTTTACTGAGTGCAATGTTATTCTAGAATAATTGAATTTCTGGATATGGCTTGAAATATTTTGTCCGGTTTCTTTCATTCATAAGTGATTTTCAACTTGTTCCCCGTATTGCTCGCCAATACTCAATAAAAAATTTGTGTAGGCAAAGCATGCCAGGATAGTGACACAAAATCCTGTTCTTCAATTCTTTGAAGTGACCTTTGGAGGGAGCACTCGTTGATCGTATGACCTCACATTTAAAGTAAGGTGTCATAAGTCATAACTGCCGACCACATAGGAAATTCCTTTGCTAGATTCATCAATTGCACATAGAAGCCATGAAGATAATACGCGTTGGCCAATTCTCCTGTTGTGTTCTCTAAAAGAATAAAAGCTGAGTTTATATTTACATATTCGAGGAAACATGTACCAATCTCAACGTCCTTTTCGAAATCAGCAAGCCACTTGATCAACAAATGATTCCACCAAAAAATTTAAATTGTATTATAATTAAATAAGCGTAATCATAACACGCTTTTCGTTATAGAGTATTTCTTGCATTTAAACTTCGCGCCAATTGCATATGTGCAGAAACAGCTGTGTGTGTTGTCCGGGATTTTTTGGAGAATTAATATCTTCCACAATTTTGACCACCAAATATTAAAGCCTATTACCAAATTTACACCAAACCACCAAAAAATTCCAAAAATTATTTTTGCAAAAATATAAAAAAGTGGCTTGCAACCGTGAAGATAGCAGGTCAATTTTGAAAATACTGTACTTTTTGCAATTTTGGTCACCAAGTATTAAAAAACCATCACCTAATTTCTACCAAATGACAACCAAAAAATTCCAAAAATTATTTTTGCAAAAATATAAAAAAGTGGCTTGCAACCGTGAAGGTAGCAGGTGAATTTTAAAAATACTGTAATTTTTGCAATTTCGACCACCAAATATCGAAAAACCGCCACCAAATGACATTCAAAAGAGCAACAAATGATTCCACCAGAAAAGTTAGATTGTCTTATAATTAAAAACGCGCAATAATAAAACGCATTTCGTTGTAGAGTAATTCTTTCTTTTAAACTTCGCGTCAATTGCGTATGTGCAGAAACAGCTGCGCACTTCCCAGATTTTTTGGAGAATCATTATCTTCCACAATTTTGACCACCAAATATTAAAAACTACCGCCGAATGACCAACAAATGACCACCAAAATATTACAAAAATATATTTTTTTAAATATAAAAAAGTGGCGTGCAAGCGTGAAGTTAGCACGCCCATTCCGAAAGTACTGTAGTTTTTGCAACTTTGACCACCAAATATGAAAAACCACCAAATTACTACCAAATTATTCCACCAAAAAAAGTTTGGATTTGTTTGGTTTACGTGCCAACTTCACAGATATTCTTTTTCGCTTTTTTGTATAGAGGGCCCTACTTTGTATTCATCAAATATTTTAGGTTAGGATTGACTGCATATCACTTATTTCGAAGTTATCTCCCTTATTTTTCACATTTGCGCACTCCGGATTGGTCCAGCGTAAATATTTAATAACTCAAAAACTACAACTTCAACTGATTTTTGAAAAAGGAATTTTCTATCTATTTAAAAAAATTTGTGTACAGCTATATAAGTCCGGACACTTAAGCCTGAGACATCCTGTATAAGATGAATTCAATGATTTCACCGATTACCGTGAAATTTCATGAAGTCGGTCAGATGACAATGTCGGTCGGCATCAACTTCGGTCACCCCCCAGTGACTCCGTATACAGGGTGTCCTGGACTTATATAGCTGTATGAAAATTAAAAAAGTAAATCGAAAATTCCTTTCCCAAAAATCAGTTGAAGTTTTAGCTTTTAAGTTGTAAAATATTCAGGCTGGACCAATCAGGAGCGCGGTATAAACAGACGTGCGTACGTGAGCGGGAGTCCAACGCAGTGTTATTGAAGCGAGCGCCGAGGTGGGCGTGGGTAGTGATGGACGCTCATCGGTATTTCACAGTCATGACCAATCCTGACCGGTCGTGACGGTAAATGTTGGTAAAACGCGGTCAGAGCCAAACATCTCCGCCAGGAAAGGTTTTTTTTATAGCGAAAAGTGGTTTAGTTGTTAGGACATACCCTATGCTAAACTTGTAGAAAAAGTTTTTCGGTTCTAAATGTTCCAGTTATTCTCAAAGTAACAAAAATTCCAAAAAGCTGAGCATAGCAGACGATAGAATACACGTTGAATTATTTTAACTTCCTTCGAGTATTTCTAATTCTGTAGAATTCAAAAGAATTCTTAGAATTCGCTTGTGGTTCTGTGAATTCTTTTGAAGTTTTTTGCAATTATCTTCTGCATTCATTGAATTCTCTGAGCTCTTTCAAATTCTCTGAAATCTTTTGATTTCTATGAATTCTTTTGTATTCTCTAAATTCTTTTGAAATTCTATTATTTTTTTTTAATTTTGTGAATGCTTTTGAAGTTTGTCAATTCTTTTGCACTCTGCGAATTCTACTGAATTCTCTCCATTCTTCTGAATTCACTGAATTCTTCTTAATTGTCTGAATTCTTTTAAATTCTCTGAATTCTTCCGAATTCTCTGAATCTTCCAAATTCTTCCGAATTCTCTGAATCTTCCAAATTCTTCCGAATTCTCTGAATCTTCCAAATTCTTTGCATTCTCTGAATGGTTTAAAAAATTTCTGAACTCTCTAAACTGTTTTGAATTAGTTGAATTCACGGTATCACTGAAATTTTAAAATGTTTCTTAATTATCTTGAAATCATTAGAATACACGTTGAATTATTTTAAATTTCGTTGTATATTTTTTGTTCTGTAGAATTCACACGAATTCTACAGAAATTTAAAAGATTTTTTTCTTAATTCTCTTGAAATCTTTATAAAACACCATGAATTAATCTGAATTTCTGCAAGTCTTTTGTAATTTATGAACTCTCCTGAATTAATCTGAATTCTCTGATAATTTTTGAATTGTGTGAATTCTTTTGTATTATCTAAATTTTTTTAAATTATCTAAATTTATTTTGAATTCTGTGAATTCTTCGGAATTCTTTGAATTCTTCTTAGTTCTCTAAATTCTTCTGAATTCTCTGAATTGTTTCGAAATTTCATGAACTCTTCAAACTACTCTGATTTCATCGAATTCTCACGATATCACTGAATGTTTTAAAACTGGTGTTTAATTACCTTGAAATCATTAGAATACACCTTGAGTTAGTTTGAACTTATCTTTTGAATATTTTTAATTCACTTAAAATCTTTAGAATACACGTTGAATTACTTTAGCTTTCTTCGAATATTTTGAATCCTGTAGAATTCTACAGAATTCTACATCATTCAAAACACTTGAGAGAATTCAAAATAATTTAACGCGTATTCTAAAGATATCGAAAGAATTCAGAAAACTGAAAAAGAGTTCAGAAGACTATTTGAATACAAAATATTTCAGAGAATTCAAAAGAATTCAGGAGAGTTCAGATAAAAGAGAAAGAATTGTAGAAATTTAAAATAATTAATGTTGTATTGTAAAGGTTTCAAGAGAGTTAAAAAAAAACTTCAAAAGAAGCCAAAGAAGTACATGTGGATTCTAGGAATTCGTTTGAATTCTACCGAATGCAACATACTCGATGAAAGTTAAAATAATTCTACGTGTATTCTAAAGGTTTTAAGAGGATTCCGAAAACTCAAAAGATCTGAAGGAGTTCAAAGTAACTTGAAATGTATTATAATAATTTAATGATAATTAAAAATCATTAAAAGAATGCAGTGGTTTCGTGCGAATTAAAAAATTAAGAACAGTTCAAATAAATCATTAAATTTCAAAAGAGTTAAGATAATTTAAGAAAAAGACAATACAAACAATTCATAGAATTCAAAATATTTCAGAGAATTGGAAAGAATTCAGAAGAAATCGGAGAATTCGGAAGAAAGCAAAGAATAGTGTAAGAATTCGTAGAATAAAGAAGAATTCAAAGAATTAGAAAAAATTTAGAAAATTCGGAAGAATTCACAGAGTGCAAATGATCAAAAGAATTCACAGAATTAAAAAAAAATTAGAGCATTTCGAACGAATTCAGAGAATACAAAAGAATTCAAAATGTATCAGAGAAATTAAAAGAGTTTAGAGAATTTAAAAGAATTCAGACAATTGAAAAGAATTCAGAGAATACGGAAGATTTCAGAGAATAGCGGAAAAATTCATAGAATTAAGAAGAATTTTGAGAATTCACAGAGAGCAAAAGAATACACAAACTTCAAAGGCATTCACAGAATTCAAAAAAATTATAGAATCTCAAAAGTATTCAGAGAATACAAAAGAATTCATAGAATTCAAAGATTTCAGAGAATTTGAAAAAACTTCAAAAAAATTCAAAGGATCACAAGTTAATTCTAAGAATTCGTTTGAATTCTACATAATTAGAAATACTTGAAGAATTTTAAAATAATTCAACGTGTATTCTAAAGGAAAAGATATTTTCTAAGAACCTCGTATCTCAGTTGTTATGTGAAGTTGCACCATTGATATTCACAACCTCCTGCAAATTTAAAATTACTTTTTTGCGCACACACCCTCATCAGAAACACATGGACTGTCGTCCATCTAACACATGCTTCCGATTGGTTAATCTTTAATTGTCAATTGATCATTATTTATTAACTTTACAACAAATTTTTATTATTATTTTCAACTTCATTTTTTGTGAGGAATTTACAAATATAAAAATGTACCTTGAGTACTGGGATACCCTGTATGTTAACTTATATTATAAAACTTATAATAATAAATTACAGTAACAATAATAATTTTGCATGCAAGCACGAATTGTGCATTTTTGTTTGTAATACGTTTTCAATGTATTATGAACTTTATTTGTTTGCAATATTTTTGCATATTATCAATTTTCTAATTTAATTTATTCATATTTTCGACTGAAATTAAAAAATGTAAGAATATTCTTCTAAATTATATATTCTTTTGTAACAGATTTGGCATTTTCAGAAAATTTCGGCTTTGTAACACCATACTATACAAGAACTATTTGTTACCATTTTCTTTCCAAAACATCACCAATTTTATATTAAAACAATTACAATCCTCAAGTCCTCTCTTTTGCCTTTAATATTCATTGGAATCACAATAACATAATTAAAATTTAATGATATGAAAAAATTAACCTGCAAACCTGTTTACAAGTTCAGCTTTTTTTACCACTATTAGGTTGCTTCCGGCAACTTAACCACCGTATCAATTGAGCAAAACTACGTTTTTCCATTTCACACTTGCCCAATTTTGTACCCGGAACACCATTTTCATTTAATTTCACTCCGCCAAAAGGTACAATTGTATACATTGTTACAAAATATGAGCGCAACTTTCATACTGCGCGGGATGCACATGGCAGTCGCACATGCGCAAATAAACTTCCGATAGTTAGGTCAAATTGTCTATTTTGTACACAGTTTTCCCCATTTCGCGACGTAATTCGCAAAATTGAGGTTCTCCACCATCAAGTTGTGGGTCCTGGGATATATGATGACGCCTAAAAATGCTTCTGTGATGTCAGAATTGTGAGTAAAAAAATAAATTTGCGAACTGTTCTCGCCGTTCAAATGCTGCCTTCTGCTATCTGCAGATTGCTCCCCTTTGAAAAATTTATAATTTCAGTAAAAATAATAATTGCCTCAGCAAAAGGCTTCATTTCTCTACATTTTATTGATCCGAGGATCTCGCAAAACCCCGGATATTTGACAAGTTTTCTTTCTTGCGTTGAATTTTAAATTCAAATTTATCATATTCCTTAAGAGTTGACTAAACTTTAATTTACAAAATGTTAATATCAAGTCCTTCCTTTTTCCATTTTTTTGAAAACCGAACTTATTCCATCTGAAACCCCAGATAATTTTGAAAGCCCGGCGGAACGGGTTAATGTTGACGAATTTGAAAAAATATGGAATTTATTTTTCTGGAAAACTAACATATCGAGGAAAAGGAGAAAATCAATTACAAAAAATTGAAAGTCGAATTTCTACAGTATGAATTTGGACCACCCCAATGATGCGGATTGCTAGCGTTATTTAAGTCTGCTTACCTAAAAATAAAAAATTTCCAATATTACTGGCTTTCACAAAAATGGTACACCTATTAAAACTGTTCAATTTACAAAGCTTTATTTTGGATCTGACAAATTTTAATTGCCCTATACATCCAAATGAAAAACGATCAGGTGTCGAGTTTTGAAATTTCAAATTTGACAATTATTAAATATTATGAAATGCAATTGTCCAACAATGTTCAATAATTTTAATTATAATGATTCAATTTAGAAAACCTCTGCCTCAAAACTCTTCAACTATTATGGTCTCGACGGGTTTAATTTCTTTTTGATTTACAATTTGCGAAGATTATAAATGGAAACTAAACCATTTTAAAAGATATAAATGAAAAATAATAAATCGATTTTCGACGCCTTTCTATAAACGTAATGAAAAATTAAATACCTACAAAAGTAGGTATATTACCCCGATTCAATAAAGGTAAATCAGTAATTGGGAGGTACTCTAATGAAGACTCACCCTAGTGTTTGTTGTCCTTACTACCCCAAGTCGAGTGATTGCGTGACCATCACATCCGATGAGCAATGGCCATTCTTTTACGCAGCAGTAGTCCACCAGATGTCTCAATTCCTTCAGATGGTGGTGAGGCCTTGGAGTCAAATGATAGGTACGCTAAAAAAATCACCATAGGTTGGCGCCTGTCACCTAAATAGTGCTCGACCTTTATTACCATCAAGTCTCTAGAAAAGAACCTGGGTAATCCAATAAATTTAATATTGTCTCTGACATAAACTGCTTCCCTAGGTGCTTCTACGAAACTGTCATAAATGACTGACCCGCTCCTAACTCTGCCTCTAACTTTCGCCTTGTTAGTCCAATGTTCTTGAATTAAGGCAAAAGTTGTTCGCTTCGCTGTGAAAATTTTGCACGATATAGCAGATGCTTCTTTACCGCGGTAAAGGTTCATCTGGATAAAATCCAGACCGGTAGAGGGATATCTCGTATCCATTTTAACTTCCAGTTGTCTCCTCCACTTCTTCCGTTAACAGATCCGGAGCTCTGTCTTCGAGTGTGACTTTCGTTTTTTAAAGGACCCTTCATATGGATTCTCTTTAAGCCAGAGTGAGACCTGCAGTTGATCTTCTTGAGACTTTAGACCCTCTTTTTTCGTTCATTTTTCCAACAGGAACATGTGCTCCATGACAATGGTGCAGCCTAACACAGTTTGTCGCTAAAATCGGACGCGTCTCTCAAATGTCAAAAAATAAAATATTATTTTCCCAGCGAAGCGGTTTTTTTGCACGATTGTTTTATAATTATTTTTCCGTGCACGCGCTATTTAATTTCTTTTTTAAAATACTCTCGGTTTCCTTTCCTTGCCCCCCCCCCCCTTCCTAAATTCGCGCATGAAGGTAGTAGTTCGGTGTACAATTTAAACATTGAATAATACAAACAATAAAATATCATCCGAATTAACTAGAAGAGTGAATGATCTTAAGGTAAGAAAACTTTGAGAAACTATGCACGTAAGGAAACTAGATATTTTATATATACTTGAGACGGAGAAGCAGGGTCGCGAATGTAGAAACATAGAAAATGGGGTGTTAAAAGGCGGTTTTGAAATGTGTTCAGGAGTAGGTAGTGAATCACATGGTAGTCAAGGGGTCGGTTTAATTATGAATAAAAAAGCAAGACAGCATCTCAAAGATCATGATTTTGTATTTCCCAGATTGTTGTGGGCTAGAATGAAGGCAGGAATCAGCAGATTATTCATCATAGCGTGCTACGCCCCAGTTGATGGTGACCTAAGGGAAGTCAAAGACGCCTTCTGGGACACTCTAAATGAAACAATTAGTAGTTGCGATCAAGGTGAAAGAACACTTTTGCTAGGAGATATGAACGGATGGGTTGGCGTCCAACTTCAAGATACAGGTAAAGATAGGGTTCTAGGTAAATTTGGAGATCCAAGAAAAAATTATAACCGGGAAAAAAGAGTTAGCTTACGCTTAGAAAAAGGTCTATTTATTGCAGATACTTGGTTTCCACATAGAATGATCCACACGTACACCTGGTGTAGAGGAAATAACCGCAGTATAATTGACTTCGTTATTGCGGATGAAAGACTAAGAGAACTAGTTAAAGATACAAAGTCATGAGGGATTCCGAATGCAATACTGATCATTACTTTTTAGTCTCCAAAATTAACTTAGAGCGGGGATAAAGAAGAAAGAAAACCAAAACGAAACAAACGTGAATGAAAATTGAAAATTTGAAGAAGCCGGAAACGCGAATGGATTTTCGGAATGACATAAACAAACGCGTACATGAGGCTACTTGAGAGGCGCTTAGAAGCAATAAAGATATAGAGGGCGCGTGGACTATTTTACGGGATATCATTGTTGAAACTGTGATTGAAGTATGTGGTACGGCGGTTGAATGAAGAATATCTGGTGATCCATGGTGGAATAATGAAATATAGGCAGCAGTAGACTTGAAAATGATGACAGACACAAAAAGAAGAAAGTTAAACGACTAGTCAAGAAAAGTAAAGATACAATCAGAACAGAAGAAGAGAAGAAATTACAATACGACTTTCAAGGAACCGTGAAACTAATATTGGAAGAGATGAAGGAAAGTAAAAGTACAGAGTTTGTGAGCATGAGAAACAGCGAAGGTGAAACGCTTATGATACAGACAGGATAGTAGACGCTTTAAAATACTCTTTCAAAAAATTATTAGGAGGTGAAGATATAGGTCAACAGAACTTCGACATAGAACATAATGAATTAGAAAACCTAATTGAGAAAGTCTGTGTCACTGAAGCTGGAGATATAATTAAGAACTTAAAAAATGGTGAGGCTGCTGGTGTAGACAGTATTATCGCTGAAAAGCTTAAATACGGTGGCGAGTACATCACAGGTTGTGCGAATTGGTGAATTTATGTATCGAGACCGGACAAGTCCCAGACGATTGGAGAAACCCGATTATCTTACCCATATACAAAAGAAATGAAGATGAAAACAACTGCAATAATTACAGAGGTATCAGCTTCCTAAGTAGCGTGAGTAAAATATACTCAAAAATACTTATTCCGAGGGTAATGGAAATTACAGAAGAAAAGTTGTGATGAGTTCAAAGTGGATTTATGCCTGGAAGATTATGTGCAGATCAGATGTTTAGCCTACGAGAGATCACAGAAAAAAGCTTAAGAGTAGGAAAGAAAGTTTTCTGTGCATTTGTTGACCTAGAAAAAGCATTTGACAAGCTATCCAAAGATTTCTCCCTTTCGAAAAATTTATAATTTCCGTAAAAATAATGATTGCCTCAGCAAAAGGCTTCATTGATCTAATTTTTATTGATCCGAGGATCTCGCAAAACCCGGGGTGTTTGACAAGTTTTCTTTCTTTCGTTCTCAAATACTTGGGGAAAAATGTGTATAGAGTCCGTGCCGTACCTATAAAGAAATTCTAATTTGGATTTAACTAACACCCTTAAGTCAAGGCATGACTTTTTTCCTGATTTTCGTAGAAGAACTAGTTCACTCAGAAAAATATTTGTTTGAATTAACAAAATTTTGGTTGAATCAACCCTAGAAGATGGTTTTTATATGAGCAACAAAATATTTGGTTAACCCAAGACAATTTTTTGGTTAGTAAAATTTGGTTGATAATACCATATATTTTGGTTGATTCATTGAAATATTTTAGTTGATCCAAATAAAACTTTTGGTTAATTTAAGCAAATATTTTGCTCTATTCAAAAGAATATTTCAGTTATTTCAAGTGAGTATTTTTGTTGGTCTAAGAAAATATTTTCATTGATTTAACCAAACCTTGTATTTCATCCAACCATAAAGGACCCATCACAATTTACATTGTAAATGACTTGCCATGGAAGTTTGTCATCTTGTGTTAATTATTCAGTAGTTTATTTAGCGACTAAATATCACAAGACGAGACAATTCCACGACAAGACATTTTCAATATAAATTTTTCAGGATCCTTTGTCTATTTGATTCACAAAATCGTTCTCCTGTTTTATAAAAAACATAATAAAGCAATCTTAGGTAATCCAATAGATTCAAGTAATCTTGCGTATTTTTCACATAATCACTTATAATCCCAATCAATTCTGTTTCCGGATCACTTATTTTGATAAGGATCACCGAGATGCAAACGCAAACGGATTATACTGTTATGTTTTTTTTCGCGACGCTACGAACTCTCGCACATGGACTGTCATCTTGAATTGGGGTATACGCGATCGTACCAAGTCTATGCGTCCGTGAGTTTTAAGGTGCTTTCAAAAAAATATTTTGGTTGAATCAACCAAATCTTTTGCTTTATTCTAATAAAATGCTCTCTTAAATTATTTGGTAGATCCAACCAAAAAATGTTGTTAAAACACTAAAAATATTTTCAAAAATCAATAAAAATAATTCAACCAAAAACTCTGATTGCGCCCATCTATCTCTGATCACACTTAGAAGCAAATTACATGCATGTAATCTACATAAAACTAGAGATTCTCAAGGGAGAGTTGAGTCAAGGAGATACTTTTTATCTACTGCACATATAAAGCAAACCGGAACCCAGAGTTTTTGGTTAAAATGCTCGAAAACTTCAAACTGCGTTTCAATATTAAACTGCGTTAAATTAAGTTAAATTGATATGTAAATTGTGTTTAAATGTAACTATAATTTATTAGATAATTCACAAGCTTCACATAGTCAATTTACATTGCCTTTAAATAAAAAAGGAAGAGATTGATGACTCTGATTTGAAAATCTCGCGCTTTTCAGGCCTTTTGGTTTCGGTGTGCTTGGGCCAATCAAAAAAAGTGTACGGACTTGACACAACTCTCCCTTGAGGATCTCTACATAAAGAAATACACATAAAACAATACACATAAAACAATAAACCTTATACATTATGCATAAAATGATTTAATTTAATTATAAATTACCTTCGTCACTTGTAACAGAAGTTTAAAATCTCTTACAGGTATCGAAAGCTATGTATTCAACGTATAATTGAGAGTAGGTACTAACACTATAATCTATTTTATGAACATCAACGTGTATTAATTTTCGGTGTAATGAAAACCACTTGATTCCTTTATGAATTGTCCGTCTCTTGATTTATCGATAAAACGTATAATAAAACGTGTAATCACGAATGAGAAGTCCGTTAAGTTAAAGTGACAGATAACAAACGTACCAAAAGTGTCAAAGTGAAAATTGAATAGCGAAGCACGTTTGAATGGAAACTTGGTTTTTATCCAAATACAATGGAAAAAGGAATAGCATAGCTTTGATTGCAATTAATCCTGTGGAAGTACGAGATCAATCTTCCGATATTTTTGATGCCTGATCCATTTGTTTTCTGCCCCGATTTGGTTTAGAAAGTAATTTTTAAAAGCAAAAACTAAATGTAAATAAAAATTCATGAATCTCTTGTTTTCTGTTTCAGGTGAGTCAAGTTAAACATGAATGTCAGTTTTCATTACGGGAGGTGGTAAGATACTTTTATTACAATCATTAGATTTATAATAAAAGACAAATTTTCAACAAAAATGTATAGAAGTTGTAGGATTCGCAGTACTAAAAAATAATGAGCAGTGGTTTTGAAATACTTGTTACGCTCAGCTCATTTGAATGGACATTGGAATAACCCTTTACTTTTCCTTTTCCGCGACCAATGATAATTATAAGGTGATAATGACATACAATGCAATCAGCGTGTAACTTTCAAATTGTGTTATTTCAATTGTGGTGCCATTTAGGTGGTTAATTCTAAATAACGATATTTTTCAAAATACCTTAAATTATACATTTAGGTTACGTACACAAATTCAATATTTAATCTTCTTTTTAAGTTTCCGTATGGTGTTTTTCTTGCTCTGTTGAGTTAATTCGAATAATGTGGTCATAAAAAAGTAATCATGCGCAAGAGTAAAAATTCCTTTTTTATATCTTAAATTCAGTGATTCTCAACGTAACCACACTTCTATATGCATACGCAAACACAATACGAGTCCCTTATTCCGCTCTACACGTTCAACGCACATATAACGGATCGGAAACCACAGCGACCGTCCATCCGGAAGCACTGATGCGCTCAATGCTTGGTTTCCTGTCTTCGTCTAAGTTTCCTCCCAGTCGTACACGCTATGTAAAATAATAATCGTTTTAGGATCACTCTCTACTTATTCCAACTTCTAAAGCAAAATATATCCAAGAATCTCGTCGCAAAATTATTGCCCATAAAATTCAAACGAGTCTCTGCAGATGGGAAAACTTTTTGCACGCCCTGAAAGTTATGTCTATTATGCAAAGAAAATAGATACAAAAAGTAATTGACAATGTATCCGCATCCCGTAATTACAAAGCATAATAATAATGTACGCATCAGTACTACTTGATAAACCTGAGACTAAGTTATATGGAATTATAAAAAAAAAAACATTGCCAGAGAGTTAATTGTCCAACATCTTTGCGAGAAATAAGTTACCGCCATGGAGTTGACCACAGTTAGAAAAAAATTTCTTGAACCCAACGAAATTTTGTGGTTGCATCAACTAAATACTCCATCTACCAAAAGATCTGGTCAAAACAGCCAAATTATACGTGAGAAGTTGTAGGCTGCGGAAGCTACGATCAAGATTCCTTAAAGCAACCTAGCCCCACACAACTGGAACGTGTACGTCATCCACTTCTGCTCCTTCTGTCCTAGAACGTAAGCAAGAGCGAGAAATTTACGCGAGACAACATCGTTTAACACTGTTCCTTGGAGTCAGGTCTCTAGCCGCGGATGACCTTGTCGCTAGTGAATAGGCTACCCAGATATATGTATTTGTCAACTTGCTCTAATCTCTCACCATTCAAGACAATGTTGCTCATTGTTTTCTCACTTTTTCATATATATATATATATATATTTGTCATCCATAGAACAGTTTATGTAAAAACTATATAATGATTGAAAAGGCCTGATTGCAATAAAAGTAAGTGGAGTTATTACCAGAAATCGGTGTTTCATTTCAATTTTAGTATTTTCACAAAACCTGGATTCGAACTTGGAAACTCGCGCAGTGATACATACCGAATACAAAGGTGTGAAAATCTGCGATACAAGGATGCAGTTTCTTGTTTCAAAAACAGAAATTGGGATAATTTTTTCCGTTTATATATGGATCGAATATTTACCACTCATATTTTCAACCCCATTTTTCCTTTCAATTACATGTATACATTTTACTCTTATTTCAATTTTCATTACTTGACATTCAAGTGCACAAAATGAAAATGATAATTTTTTTCGAACGAAGTCATTTAGTGATTGTTTTAGTAAGCTTTTCTCATAATGTTAACTAGCAAACTGCTAATTCATTCAGTAGGTCTTATTATTCGACTTCAATCAAACTTCTTAATAAGTAGTTTTTAATTGATTACTTATAACTTAAATTGAGGATGTAGGTGTCAAGTTTTCGGCACAGCTACAGTATTGTATGAACTTCAACGTTTCCATTATTACTGCAATTATTTACCGATTTTGAGGAATATTTTTTTCACTTTCTTCCAATGATATGAACAAAATAATTCTGGTAATTTAAATTGAATCAAGCCATCCTTTCAAATTTTAGTTTTCGTAACCGGCGTGAATCTTGTCACAATGAAAGGGTCGATCTTTCCGCATGATTCGATACGCTACGGTGTATCTGGGTATAATTTCGTGTGCATTTTAACATTTCTATTATTACTGCAAATATTAACCGATTTTCATGAATCTTTTTCTCATTTAATTCAAATTATCGGAATAAAATAATTCTGCTAATTAAAATTGAATCAAGCCATGCTTTCATAATTTTACTTTTTGTGACCAGACTGAATTTCATAACAATGAAAGGGTGATTCGTTCCGGGTCATTCGACACGCTCCGGGGTGATGGCTTGTGCTTCTTGTCGAGGGTCGATGGGGATGCCACGAAAATGCACACCCAGCTAACATTGAGCGTCACTGCTATCTGATCCTATTGTTCTTCTATTTTTGCTTATGAAATAAAATATAAACATTTTTTCGAAAAATAGGCTCTTTACAGCAAAACAGAATAATATTTAGATGACGTATGCACAAAATCAGACAAAAATATTCAACCGTGCGGCTGAAAAATGGAATCCCGTTTTCAAACTCTGATAAATCCCCTCAAGCTAAGGAAGGGAAAGGGAGAGGAGTTAGAATGTGTTTGATATAGGTAGAAGAAATGAGAGGGAGGGCGATAGAATTAACGAGATGGGAAGAAGGATGTTCTTTAATGCCAGAGATATAGAAGACGGGACTGGAGTAAACTATGAAGAATTGGAGAAAAGCAAGATGCAAAGACAATTAATAGAAAGATAGGGGATGACTGAGGAATCAAGATATAATAAATGGTAGAAGATGATAAAAAAGGAAGGAGTACCAAAGTATTTGCAAAAGGGATGGGGAGAGACATGATGGATAAGAATAGCAAAATTTATATTTGAAACGAGGTAAGGGCAGGTATGTATTGGGAAAAGAGAGAGAACAGGAAGTGCAGAATCTGTGGATGGGAAGAGGAAACATAGGAGCATGTATGGGAAGGATGTAGGACTGGAATGGAAGATGAAGAAGCTGGCAAGAGAATGTGGTGAAGATTCTAGAGGAGGATGGTTTCAGAAATAGTGGATGAAGGAGTTAGAGAGTGCTTTGGAAGAAAGAACGAAAGAATGGATGCAAAAAAATGGCAAAATGGAGGTACAAGAAAAGTGAAAGAAAAAGGAAACGGAAGTCGCTTAGATTAGAAGCGTAAGGATTTGTAAGTAATTGTTATGTAATAGCATAAGTAGATCAAGATGCGGTTACGTTTTCATTTTTTCTCTCTCTCGCTTGCACTCTAGCTTTCGATCCCTCACTCACTCGTTCGCTAACACGTCCCAAATTGCGCTATCGTAAAAAATAGAAATAAGAATCCAGATACAAGATTTTCTGTAAATACTTGTAAATAAATTTAAATAGTGAGGACAACATTTCATAAAATATGAAGGCGCAAGTATTGTCAAAAATGGAACTCATATAAACCCTTAAGAGACACATTATGAATAACGAAGATTAATTAAATAATTGAATAATACTAAAAACATAACAATTCATTTCTTGAATTTGTCTCTGAAATACCAAATAGTTAATTTCAACTAAAAAAGATCAATTTTCAACCAATTAGTTGAATTTCAAACCAAAAAGATGAATTTTTAACAAAAGAGTTTAGTTTCCGACCAAGTAGTTGCATTTTTAACCAAAAAGATCAATTTTTAAATAAAATGTTGAATAGTTAACCGGAATAGTTAAATTATAAGCAAAAAGGGTGAATTTTTAAACAATAAGGTTAATTTTCAAACAAGAAGATTAATACTTTTTACCAAAAGAGACGATTTTTCAACAAAATACATGAACTTTCAACGAAATAGTTCAATTTTGAACTAAAAAAGACAAATTATCAACCAAATAGTTCAAAGAACTCAAAAAGATCAATTTTTAAACATAAATGAAATAAAAGATTTAATGCTTTCACGATGATTCATCAAACGATGCAGGAACAACATCATTCCAAAATTCTTAATTTCCTATCAAACACCCTCAGATTTGACCTTTGGTGTACATTGGACCGCATATCATTTGACGAATCCGAACGGATCGAAGATCTTCGCCACTCAAAAGCCAAAAATAGAATTGGACAAATTACTTCCAGTAAGGCACACACCACTAACTAACACAGTCAAAAACATCTGTAAGCATCCTCTCAGCAATGAAATGATTTCAGCCTCATCTAAAGGACATAATTTTGAAGTAGCTACCTCCAAAATCACAACAGAAGAAATCATCAGTAATTTGGAATTCACAATATATACCCTTCCACCCGAAGAAGCGAATGACATACGGTGTAGGACGGCCAACATCTTATGCCAAGCTCAACTTCTTTCCTCAAACTTAATAAAACAAGAAAAAACAACAATTAAAGAACTCAATCGGAATAAAGACATCATAATATACATCATAGTTACCCGCAAACAAAAGCAACATAACAGTAATAATGAATAAGGAAGACCATAACAATAAAATCATGGACCTTCTAACTGACGATACATATAAAAAAATTAAAAAAGACCCCACAAAACAATATTAAGCAAAACAAAAACCCTTCTAAAGGAGTCTAAACTTGACAGCGAAACAATATCTAAATTATTTCCTACTAATCCCATCTCTCCAAAACTTTACGGACTCCTAAAAATCCACAAAAACAACATTCCACTCAGATCGATCGTCAGCGCAATAAACTCACCAACTTACAACCTAGCACGCTAATTAAAGTCAAAATGAAAAGTCGATGTTAAATAAGTGAAATTAAAATAAAACAATGTACTTAATAAATTATATCAGACTATTCCGAACATAGATACTTTATGAAAACTCTAGGATCTATGTCTCTCTCCCTACCAGTCGAAACAAGGCACCCAAAAGCATGGCCAGATTAGACAAATTCCTTGCCAAACACAAGGCAACATTAGTCAACGAAGAAGCTACGTATGGTCAAAAGTAGACTGACCACTCCTCTTTCTCCCTCTTACAAAATTCCCCATACTCACCTCCCTCGCTCGCTCTCTTTCTATCTTAAGAGATAAGCCTAGGAGCATATGATACTCAACTAAAAAAAAGGCTTCACAAATAAGATCTTGAAGTTCGTCAAACTAAATGCTATTTTAGTCGCTTTAATAGATTTTTGATTTATTTATTTTTTGAATTTTTTTGGTTAAAACACACAAAGTATACATCTGTTGAGAATACATTTTCATAGATTTCGGGAAAGGGAACATTATATTTCTTCTATTGTAGAGATAAAAACACATTTTTCTTTACTTTAGAGCTCAGAAACCTTCATAATTTCGTGGTAAATGTTCTTTACATAGTCAATGAACTAAAAACAAACGTTTTTAAAAACAAAATGTTAAAGTTCGTTGAATTAAATGCTATTTTAGTCAATTTCTATTGATTTCTTCTATATTTATGGAAAACTGTATTGCATTAAACAATATAAATACCTGGAAAAGGTGAAATTTAATAGATTTCAGGATGCTTAAAAATGTTGAACAAATAATTATTATTCATAATTTGCGTCGCTTTCGAGAAAAATCAGATTTTTTATTGTTAAAAATCAAAAATCTCTTATCTCAAAAACGCGTAGTACGATTTTTTCCTTCTTGGCTTAAAATAACCGGGGGCTAGCCCCGAAACACGTACAGAAGAGAAACTGGATGTGCAAGTACTTTTTGATTGAACATAACCGAGGCTAGCCGTGGATCGTGATCCTCGGGGTTACACTTTTTAAAAATCATAATGGTTGCAAAGCCAACCCAATTTTTAGGTATTTTCTGCGGAGCCATAATCTTATTAAAAAGATGCATCATATGGGGCAGAATACATCAAGTGTTCCCACCTAAGATAATTGTTTTTCTGATCGATTTGAAACTTGGCTGAATTCTATTTCTAGTGGTTCTATATCAATTCATAAAACCATACGTCCATTCATTAACCAGTTGTCAATATACAGGGACCTGAAGTTTTCACATTTTCAGGTGCTTTTTCACCTTCACGTTAGTGTAACTTCTTCCAGGATAATCCGAATGAACCTTTATTACCCAGCGGGCACGATCTGTAAATGTTACATAACAAAAAAGTCACATATATACATAACATTGGTACAATCATGTGCCATAACAATTACAGAACATACAGGTTACACTGTTCTGTAACGCTGTAACTGTCAGGATATGTCACACTTCTGGAATTCTTTAATGTAACTCATATAGAACAGAGTGATAGAACTGTTACGTCACTAGAGTGTCACACGTGTTGCAGAAACGGAACATAAAGGTCACACTGTTCTGTAACACTGTTACTATAAGGATACGTAACAGCTCTGGAATTCTGTAATATAACTAATATAAAACAGAGAGATAGAACTGTCATGCCACTAGAAAGGATGGCACAATAGGCTTTTTATAGCTTGAGTGCCAGGGGAGCTCTGCATGGGCTCCCCGCCCGTTTTAAAACTAACTAACTAAACTACGCAACTAGAATGTCACACTTGTTACAGAAACAGAACATAAAGCTCACACAGTTCTGTAACATTGTTACTATAAGAATACTTGAAAATTATGGAATTCTGTGACGTAACTGATATATCACAGAGTGATAAAACTGTTATGTCACTAGAACGTCACACGTGTTTCAGGAACGGAATATAAAGGTCACACTGTTCTGTAACGTTCTTATACCAGTTTTGCGCCCATGGCGAAGTAAGTTACTTGAACTGGATAAGAATACGCCGACAATAGGACCAAATATCGCTCAAAGTCGGACCCACCGACAAGAAAATATTTTGTTTTATAACAATTCATTTTTAAATTTGCACCTTACAATTTTTTAAATCCACCTTCCATAATATGTGCAAAATCAAAAAATAATGAATGTATTCCTGAGAGGACCCTGGCTTTTTCAGCAAAAAAACCTTGCCGAAATTTTGTCACGAACGTTCAAGCGGTTTGATAGCGCAATTGGCTAAGTCATCAGCTAGGTACATACGGTTTAGGTAGTTTAGGTAGGGTTCGAAACTCGAGCGACTGTAATTTTTGAACGGGTTTCAGTGTACGATTATATGTGTAGGGGACCGTTCGTGAAATTTTGTTATTTAAAATATGAACTAAGTGCAGCAATAATACAAAAAACATTTTTTTATCACATATCCTTGTAACACTGTTACGGAATTGTTGAAATCCATGCAAAAGCGTTGTGACACTGTTATGGAATTGTTACAGAACCTGTTCTTGTCCGTTCCAGAACTGTTACATCACAGTTATATAACAATGTCCGCCGGGTATAGTGTTTTGAAAAGCTCTTTTCATGTGCTTCAAGACTATCATACAAACTTTTTTCATTTCGTAACTTTTTGGAAATCAAAATTAAAATTGATTTAAACAAAAAAAACGCCACTTTTAAATATTTTTTTCACACTCTTTAAAGTCATGTAAAAGAAGAAGTAGGATGGAAATAATTTCTCGGTCAAATTGAGATTTTTACGCGCTCCTACTTCAATGACCTTTTTTTTGGAAGGCAGTAAGGAATTACAAAAGGCCCACACATTTTAACCGGCCCTAGGGCCCCCACACCCCTAAATGCGGCCCTGACTGTTAGGTTACTGTTAGTTACACTAACGTAAAGGTAAACGGACCAACGATTTAGGTGAATTAATTCAGGTCTACTAGGACTATAATTCAGCCAAGTTTCAACCTGATGAAAAAAATTACACCGAAAAAACGATATTCTAATTTTAAGAATTTCCCACGAAATTTAGGAATATTTTCAACTCAAATTGGCGCCAATAATATATTCCTAATGCAAAGCGATATATAATGTACTAGCGCGCAGGTTATAAACTCTATATTAGAGTTCTGGAAAAAAAAATATTGTTGATATTATTATAACGCTCAATATATTGCACAGCTACAAACTTTTTGTCACTTATACATATAAATGGATGCTTAAAGGTTGAAAAAATCTTAATTAATCGCTGAGGATTCGAACCCTACAAAAACTACATAACCATAAATCTAACTCACGCCACGCCGCGCCGCAGGCTCTAACCAACTGATGAGCTATCAAACGCTTGGACTTTCGCGTAAAATTCTTGGCTAAGCGATACAATGAGAGAATAAATATATAGTCCAGGGAACGAAGATCAAAAAGGTGCCTTTTCACCACAAAATTTTAGAATGAAAACGAGATATGCCATCATGTAGTGTTGATGCTTGGGATGAAGGCTTGTATGTTTGCAGGCAAAAATATGTGTTCAGGAGGAATTCCATATCATAAACTGACATCGAATTTGACCTATCACTTACGGTTTACGCGATATTTATTGATAATAATAACAATAACAGTAATTTTTATTTGGAACGTACCAGTGGAACGTTCCTGGAATGTTCCCAACCGGCGGACATTTTACACCTCCTAGGAATGTTCCTGGAACGTTCCAAAGGTGCCCGCGGAACGTTCCGTGCTATTAGGGACGTGACAGAATTCAATGTCAGGGCTGAAACACAAATAGGTTAACCATGTGCCTCATGATTGTTTATTAAACAAAGCATCCTATTAACATAACTCTATTCTGAAATACTTAAAATTGTTAAGGAATAAAATATCTAATGCATTTTGTCATAGAGAAGTTGGAAGGTAAAGATTAATAATAATTTGGGGCTTCGCTCCATGAGCTATGATCCAGCTCTGAGCATTCTCTGAGCATAAGTTTATTTAGTAAGATGCGGACATTTCAGTATTGGTCAACTGAATAAAAAAAAAGATAAAAACGTTGGCAAATAAATAAAGAGACGTACGAAAAAATAAATCCGTGTTTTAGAGACGTATTCCTCTGTTGTAAGCCTTATTAGAATAAAAGAACGTACTGAAATATATGAGTATACGTGAAAATATAATTTATGTTTTGGAAGCGTTTAAAATAATTTATTTCTGTTTTATAATTTGAATAAATGATAGCGTTTCTTAAGAAAAATGTATTAATAATTATGAAATCCTTTCTTGAATCTTAGAGTCCTCGGAAGTTCATTCGTCCAGCTTACCACATTTTCATGCAGCGACCCCAAATATGGAAGGACAACCATTCGTTAATAATTTTATTTTTTCTTTATTTTTTATCCACTATATTGGATAAGCTATTTCGAGTTTAAAAATTCTATTATTTGAAACTTTTGAGCCGCCATGTTGGATCAGCCATCTTGAATTTTGAAATTCTGTTATAAAATTCGAAATCAGTGACCCAGAAAACTTCAGAATACTCACTTCTAAAGTGAAACTAAAAGGAAACCGACAACTCTGTCAAAAATTTGTTTAACAAATTTTTTAAAAATATTTTGAAGCTTAAATATTGTTGAACGAATTGTGTGGCCGTAATGGCCGTCATAGTCGTAAATTTTATAATGACCCTATTTATATGAATTGTAATGTGTACGACGGGTATAAAACTTTCACTTTTATTATTCCGCGAATTTGAGACAATAATATGCCTCAAGGTTAACGAATGTTTATGGAAAATGTCAAATTCACTATATTCACTATCTTTCTCACAAGAGTTAAACCTGTTCCTCGAAATAAGGATATATGGTTTGTTTTTATTTATTACCTATTTTTGAGATAGAAGGAAAATACGAATAATGTTTATACCTATTACGACTGGTTTCATTTCCTCGTATTGACATAAGCATACATGTACGATTTTAGATTTTAAATTCTGCAAGAACGATATGTCTACGACGGTCGAAAGGATAGTGGAGACGTGCAGATGTGCACTACTTGTCGAATCACATAACGTGATTGCAGTACAAGTAAGCCTCCTAAACGAATCCCTATTAATCACGTTTTCAACTGGCGAGAATATCGTGTTGAGTATGTATTCTCTTATAATTTCTCTTAAAATATCAGCTGTAATGACAGTAACGACTGTGTGACGTCGGTTAAATCCTACGTAATGCATTGCTTTAAATTTAAAATCAAAAATATGGAGGATGATTTGATTACTCTCGGTGTCGTTAAATTTGAAGATATGTAATCTCATGAATACTTGAAACAAAGGACTAAGACGACAATATAATAATAAACGATAGTCTGTTTAAGTTTGTTTTCTGGATACATGAAGGTTTCCGTGTGGGTTGTTTGGAAAGGAGGAAATTGTGTTCATTGCCTAAATTCAAAACAACTAAGCTTGTTTTTGTAGCACAAGATAGTAATGGGTGTGAAGGGACAAGCTACTTTGGACGGTTTTGACTTGTGCTCAGTCTTAACTGTTCTAAAGCAAATCCTAACATTTAAATATGAAAGTCGCAACACAGTCTTTACAACGACAGTACTACGAAACGACGGTTAAAACACCCCTTTTTTTTAATTGACAACGAGTTAATCTCCTCTTGCCAAAGACACTCTGAAGGAAGAATGGGAGGAGGCAAGGTCTGAACTCTTAAATGCCCAAAAACCAGACGGAAACGACGTCGATAAGGCCTACACAATCGATAATCCCAAAGAGACTTCCGAATCGAAATCCCAACCAATGGATCTGTCGGATAGCGACGAGGAGGGATTGTTGGGCGACGCAAACGACGGGGCTAACAAGTACGAGAGGGTCGTCGACGACAAACCACTATTTACAACAAACGACGGATTACGACAAACGACGGATCACGAAAAACGACTGATTACAACAAATGACTGTTATATACAATTAACGATACGTTCCTTGGTATAGTTGCGTCACTAGAAACACATGGAGGTTCCGGATTGGACAATAACGACGGTGATTCCCATGAGGCAACAGCAGTAAGCAAAGATGCTAATGTCAACGAAGGACATAACAGCGACGATGGTGAAACTCAGCCATCAAACGACGAACCGCTGATCGAACAAAACGACGGTTCAAAAACTACACTCGATTATGCGGAGATCGAAAACAGAATCGACTGGCAAATCAAACAATTGGAGAAAATGATGACGCTAACAATGGATCTGCATTCGAAAATGCAAGATAACCTAAAAATGTGGTTAAAGATGCGTGAGGCTGACCAGGAGAATGTGAAGAAACCTATAATTATTTATAATATATCCATTAACGACTTTCTAATCAAAACAAACCCCATAAATCACAGATCAACAATCACGAGTCTAATTCAAATACCGGGCATAGAAACTCCCAAGACTTTAATAAACAATTAACTGAAGCAATTAAAATACAATTTATCGGCAAAGACAGTAGTATTAAACACGATTACGAACTAACTCTCCAAACCAAGTTTGAACATTTTTATGAATTCTTAACTTTAGAATTACGTATCAACGATTTGCTATATGCTTTGGACACAACAGTTACCCCACCGGATGGTTTGAATCACAAAATAAAAGAAAAACATCATTTCAAAGTTCAAGACATAATAATCAATCGAGTAGACAAACTTTATCACACTAAAATTTTACACTTAAAAGATCCGGTTGAAATTCTGGATAAATTAGGGGAATTCAAACGATGCGAAGTAAATATAATGAGCGTTAGCGTTAGAAAACAATTATACTCAATACAATATAACACAAATCGGGAGTCAACAATGCAATTTTTAGAACGATTTGAAGAAATTGTACAAAATTACGAAATGATATTAGGATCTACCCCTTTGACTGACGAAAAAAAACGAGACGCCTTATACAACGCGATTATGATACAGTTACTGGAAATTCAATCAATAGAATTTATGACAAAAAATCAAACGGGGAAAGGTTTAACATATTATTATTATATCATTAAGTCGTTTCCCTTTCGGGGTAGGCGTGAATTGCTCGGTTGGAAAGTAGTGATGTGTGGTTCCGAAAGCGCGTGATTCGACCTCTCTCTGAGAAGTAAAATTTTAGACTGGCGACAGGAAATTGTCTGTGTATTTTGTCAAGTGGCCATATTGTCCGTCGGGAAATACAAAAAAAAGTATTCGAAACCCTTCTATGTTCTTCGAAGTCCTTTCGGTCATTGTATCATTTGGAGGATTCGTTAGAATTATTTCAAACATCTTGAAGACCCGAAAATTCTCTTAAATTTGGAAATATTTCAATCGAATTGAAAAACTTTCTGAAATACTGTGAAACCCCAAAGAAGTATCATAAAATGCCGTGAAAAAAAAACATTGCATCTTCTCGGGTAGGAAATTCAATAATACGCTTAGTAAGTTATTCTTTTTGGTTGAAAATTCAACTATTTTTTCTAAATGCGTTTTTTTGCTTAAAAATTGAATTATGTTGATAAAAAATTCAACTAATTGGTTGAAGATTTTTTTATTTTTTTTTTCATTCATAATTGCAGGTTGCAAATTCAACTGAATTTTAAAATGCCTCTTTTTGGGTCGAAAATTCAATTATTTGTTTGAAAATTGGACAATCTGGTTAGAAAGTCACGCTTTTTGCTTGAAAATTTAACTTTTGGTTCCAAGTAAACTTCTTTGTTAAAACTTCCTATTTTTGGGTCGAAAATTTAACTGTTTTCGAAAATGTGTCTTTTTTGTTCACAAATTCAATTACTTTGGTTATTTATTCAACAGTTTGGTTGAAGTCATTCTTTTTTATAGAAAATTCAACCTTTTTTGAAAATGCATCTTTTTGGTTAAAAATTCAACTGTTTTCGGAAATTCGTCTTGCTTTTTATAAAATTTCAATTATTTATTGTGAAAGAAGTTTGAGGCTCCGGAAGTTACGATCATGGTTCCTTAAAGCAGCCAATCCCGACGCAACTGGAACCTGTTCGTCATCCTCTTCTATTCCTTCTGTCCTTGAAGGTAAGCAAGACCGGGTTATTTACGCGAGGAAAGATCGTTCAACACTGTTCAATGGAATCAGGTCTCTAGCCGCGGATGACCTTACGCGGCAGACGGGACAGTTGGAGATGAAAATTTCAATAATCATTATGATATCATTAAGCCGTTTCCTTTTCAGGGTAGGCGTGAATTGCTCGGTTGAATAGTAGTAATGTGTGGATGGGTATATAAGTATAGGGTAGATAGGTATATAGGTGTAAGGTATAATCTTGTTGTAACGTCAGTCTCACCAAAACTTCTGTTACTGGGAAGGGGGGGGGGACTGAGATTCGCAATTGGTTGATGTTTTATGCTGATAAGGTCACCAGTCTTCAGCAGCGTTGTATCAGATAGTAGTTAATATGTTCCCATCTGCTAAATTCCCGGCCATCTTCTAGGCATGGACGCAAAAACTTTTTTTTTTTTTCAATTGAATTATTTTAGAACAGTTATTTAAGTAAACAAAGAGCAAAAAGAATTCTGAGAGAAAAGTCAGATTTTCCAATTTCAATTTTGGAATTTTTAGTCAAATTGAGAGGATAAAGTGTTTTAACCTCGTTTAGTTTCTGCCATAGAGAGATTGGAATCCCCCCTCCCCCACCGATACGAAAGATGGTTGAATTTCAAAAGTTTATTGAGTTCGGCCGCGGAAACAGTCTGGCGCCATCTGTTGCCCAAGAGTGGCAATTACTGAGTGATGAATTCCGCTTGTTTACATGCGATTGAAAATAAATAAATTTATACTGAAAATAAGAGTTCAACCGTCAGATAACGAGAGTGTCTGTAGGAAAACTGATAAAATCTTGATTTAGAGAAAAAAACTTTTGCTGGAGTCTATTAAACAGTTTGATCGCAGTTGAGTTTTGAATTGATCTTTCTTAGGCAGTAGATCTATCGGATTACAAATATCACATAGGGTACTTCATTATTCTTGTTTTTAGAAAAAGGTATCTCGACAAATTCTTGTGTTAACTGGATAATTAATATTATACAAATTCGCATATTTATACGATTTATTATTTTCGTAAAAGTAATGAGAGTTGTCAGATTTTTGGTTAGAACGTGTAATTATCCCAAAATATTTATCGAGTATATTTTATTTTAATTTAAATGACATTGAGTATTTGATTATTTGTCTTGAGTTTTAAGTGAAGCTTTTTTTTTGACAATTCAATATGTTATGTAAAAAACTTTTTTCTTAGGTTTCTTGATTATGGCAGAAGCGACACTGCACTGAAGTTTGATTATTCCATTCACTTTCAACTCCTGCACCCTCACCACACGAATGACTGCTAAACTTTTTCCCGTATTCAGTGTTTCAGGGAGAAAATCGATGAAATGACTTATAGCTTGAAATCCGGTTTTAATTAAAATATCCATCAGCAATCCGCTTCTTGACCTTCGACTGGTAATTTTTAGGTTTAGGTTCATAACCAACAACGAAACTAGAACGGGTTTAGCTGGAATGAAAAGACAAATTTTTCACGAAATCTTTTTGCAGGAAAGTTTCCTCTATTATTTTGCTTTGTCTTGAAAAATGTTATATACCTTTTTGAAGCAATCACTTATGCATTTATTATATTTCAAAATAATGCACACATGCTATCTTATATAAATTTCAAATTTCTATTCCTCAGGGATTTCAGGCTTTGGACGCCGCGGACGCTGCCTGTCATATCTGGTAAATATCAAGGGCATGTCCGTACTCAATAATTATTATTAACAATAGTAGTAGTGACTTATCTTGATATTTCACTGGGATTCCGCCTTTGTCTTTAATGTTGATTCTCAATTTTTGATTGGGAATTTATAAAAGAAAGAAAGGAATTTAAAGTGCGTTTACGGAAAAATATTGCAAAAATAATCGCGCAAACAAAATGGACCGGTTAACCCTCTACCTGGTCATTTGACCGTTATCGTCAAAAATCGTCAAATGAGGCATGTAGAAAGGGAACAACCAATAGTAGTGTTCATTTACATAACGTGTTGTGTGTAAGTGCGACAGAGCTGTATTGAATAGCTATTTTGAGGGGCACAAGTGCCCCTTGATAGAAACTTTTTAAATAATAAGTAAATTATTACTAAAAAATACTCAAAATAAGTTATCAGTACCAAAGTTGAAGAATATTCAAAAAAATTGCTCAAAATTGGATAAAAAGTGACAGGTTTATGACACGAAAACCATCATGTGGAACATAACCTCCAGAAGGAAACGTCGAATTGAACAAAATACCCCCGAGTGGAAGAATTGTTCAAAATTCACTCAACTTACATTCAATTTAAGGTGACATTGTGTACCAAAACGATTGTTCGCAAGATTTCACGCAATTTTCGCGCCTAAAAGTTCATTTCATATTCTGGAATAGTAGGAAGGAGAAGTTATGTTTTCGTGAAAGGTAAGGAAGAAAATCGTACAAAAAATGTAGAATTTTCTAATTTTTAATTTACTATCCTTCTGAAATTATTTAGGTTATCATTTTGTATTAAAGTACTTAAATTTTCGATTGATTATGATAAGCAATGAATTCTTCTTTGCATAAAGGTACGTCGCATTCTTCACACATGAAAATTGTTCTTTTAGTTTCTCTTGATTTCTAGCATAGATCTTAAGATCATCCATGTAAAATACATGAGTGACCTTATGCTTTCGATTTCGTGGTTTGCCGCAGAGGTACCCTTCGGAATGGCGAAGTGCGAGAGATAGTGGCAATAATGTGAGGCAGAAGAGAAGAGGGCTCATGGTGTCGCCTTGAAACACACCTCTCTGAAAGGTGACTGAATTAATTTTAAATTATTAATCTAAAGTAATTTATATATGTATATATATATAAATAAATTTTTTCTGGTTGTAAAAATTGCATCTATATACTTTGGAACAAGCTGACGCAATTGTGCAAGCCTCTTCAAACGGGCAAACATTTCCTGTCTCAATAAATATATTTCTAAGTGCCAAGCATGCTTTCCTCAAAATATTTACGTTCAAATTGTCTAAAAATGTTGTTTTTCCGACAAGCTTATGTATGTGGATTAAATTATTACCCTCGAGAGTTTTATTTTGAGACAAATCAAAATCGTGAACAATAAAAATTGATTTCATGTCGTTCTTTCGAGGTTTAATTTGACTCATGTAACGACGAAATAACGACATGTCATGACGACGTCTTTCATAATGCATTATATAAATTGTGTGCTCCAAAGGCACATTGGAATTTTTACAACTTCTCATACGATCGGATTATTCCCAGCGGACAGGATACCAAAGATTTTGACAAAACCAGCTGCTCTAATTGTTAACACTGATGGCCACACCAAATCCGGAGCCCACTGGATCGCAATGAATGGCAACAGCGATGGCAGAGGGTATTACTTTCCCTAGTGAAAATTTACGGTCGCAATTGCGGCTGCGTATAACAAACAGCATTTGAGGCCTATTTGCGGTCGCATTTGCGGACGCATTTCGAAATATTATAAATCACTACAAAATTTGCGTTGAATTAATTTTTATTATTTGAGGTGTAATTTAATAAGCACAACCGTGAATATTTATCAATTAAAGACCAAAAGATTATTGAAATACGTGGTAAAATTGCTCGCAGGAAATTTTTAAACTACGCGTGATATTTTAAAATTGATGATTATTGATATTATTAATAATTAGAAAAAATTAGCTTGAACATGTGCTTATTATGGGGACAAGAAAATCATTTTGAACAAACCGTACAGCAAATTGATCTAAAAATATTACTGCTGAAGGATAGTCAGGTTAAAAATAGTATTTTTCGATACAAGTGCCCGATGATGACAATCCCCGCATGCGTAGGAGGGCGCAGCAGGAACCCAAAGGGTCAGTCGACGTGAATCGAAGCAACACCAAGGGGTGAGTGTTGTGCCTTTGACGAGTGAGTCATTGTTATCTTTGCGCACGAGTGCCAAACTTCATTTTTTGTTACACCTGCATGGAAAGTCTCTTTTGTGCGCCATGTACAGATTGTACAGGCATCCAGAGGAGGCTTTGTCTAACAGTACGAGAAAGTCTCGTTTCCGTGCCTGTAGATGGTGCGCGGAACTTCTTTTTTGTGGAAGTGTTGCAAGCCAAATATTATTTAAAAAGGTTTTTGCTTGTCGAAAAGGATGGCGCGCGGCTAGGAAGCCGGTAAGGAAGAATATCTTTGTTGAAAAAGTAACTACTATCGTTCCAAAAGAAATAAAATTTCGCCCGGTGATAATTGCTGCTAAAGAATCAATTTTGTATGAGTGCAATTTTTCCTCTCTTCAGTTATGTGCAATTAATTGACGTATGCTAATCAACATTTTCATATAAAATAATTTTTCAAGTAATAATATTTAAGGTCTAATCAATAAATTATTCTCACTGTCTGCTGTTACGGAATTTTCCGTTATACTATCTCTAGCCCTGTGCCTGACCGGTTGGTCTTACCAAGAATCCGTATTAATAATACATACATTTCGTCGAAAACCATACGTAACCTAACCTAATATATATCTCCGCGGATAGGATATCATAACAGCACTATGTCTGTTTATGTACAATTACAGGTGCATTGCTTCGCGCAAATTTGTTCTAAATGGAGTTCTTAACTATCAGTCGTTTTATCACAGTTTCAGTTTTTGTAATTAAGCTTTTCTAAATATGTTATTCTGTTGATAATTATTATATTTGTTAAGATTGAGGGTTATTTTTCAGGCGGTTTGTTTTACGTTATCTTTGTCATGGAGAGCGAGCCACTCTCTGTACACAGATATGCATGTATATGTGTAATGACTGGTTCCGAAATGATCAGTAAGCGTACGAACGAGAACGCGGTAACAACTTTAACCAACGCAAACCTGAAAACTAACTATAGTTTTGAATAGAACAGTGATGTTCAACTGAAACTGTGAGTACAGATCTGGTGTAATTGTGAACATCTTGAATAAATATGAACATTGTTTGTTAACCGATAAACAATTACTTTAATTTCCAAAAACTATGAATCTCCTTGCTTCTCTTTTGCCAAATTATGAATAATTTTATTACTTGCTTTAGCATTTGGGGGCTCGGCCGTGATGTGAGGTGTGTTTTTTGTGAATTCCTAAACATTGAAAAATGCAGTTTTCAACGATCAAACGTTTCGAATGCTCCAGATTTGACATGCATCATGTCGGTTAATTTGAAATTATGATGTTCACACTATTACATTGATTTTTCCAGAATTAAGTTGTGCTTTTTCAAATAATCGTACAGTATGTACTTCTAGAACAGTGCAACATCAATAAAAATTGATTAGGACAACTTTTTCAATTGGAACAGAGGCTAGAGCAAATTCAAAGTTTTTATATGTATGAGTGTGTTCTTAAGTAAACGTGTTTACACCTACGAAGCATATATCTTTCTAAGTTAACGCAGTGTGCTCACGCAGGCGAGTACACTTGCTTGATGAGACGCTTCTGATACACGACTCAATGCACACTGTGTGGTTTCACACTACCTCTCAGTCCATGAAAACTCGCTTTTGCTCTTCTTGGTCTACAGAAGATATACTACTTATTTTTGACCTGCAAAACGATGATGCTACTGCCAGCTGCCAATTTTTCCATGGAAATTCTACTACAGTTATCACAGATTTATCACAGATCACAAATACGTAAGTTTTATTCCCAATTTTTTTTCTATTTGCGATAGATGGCGCTACAATTTCGGAAAATGTAATTGTAGATTATTTCGAGGACGTCGGTGAGTCCCCTTGCCTCTTACCATGGGGCTGCTTGATTTCGGTGAGTCCACTCGCCTCTCACCATCGAGGTGCTTGATTTCGGTGAGTCCCCTCGCCTCTCACCATCAACGTGCTGTTTTGCGATTAAAATTTTACAATAAGTGCTCAAAATGTGGTCCTCGCCCTTCGATGCACTTATTAGTCCGAGCTTCGAAAGATTCCTCACAACTGCGAAGTTTGCCTCTCACAAACTTCTGTTGACAGTTGCTTTCTAATTACCCTTTGAAGCAAGCATCCGTACTTTGAAATTTTTTCTTCCAATTCTCTATCTACGTCGCGGAACCCTCGATGAAGGACAAAGACATCATTCGTCCTCAAAAACTTGCATTAAACTAATTTGGATCTTTAATGATGGTTTTCTTAGGTAAATTTTCAACCAAAAAGATGAATTTTCTATCAAAAAAAGACAAATTTTCAACTAAAAACATACATTTTAAGCAAAGAATGGAATAGTTTAATTTTCAGTTAGAGAAATTTAGTTTCTAAACTGATAAAATAAATTTTCAACAAAAATTCGAAAGATGGAGTATACTTAAATTTTTAGTTGAAAAAATTGATTTTTAAATTTTTATTTAAAAAATTAATTTTTAATATGAAAAATAATTTTCAAATGTAGAAATAAAAATTTCGAACAAGAAGATTGATTTTCTACAAAAAATAAATAATTTTCAAGAAAATACATGAATTTTCCATAAACATATTTTTATTTTTTATGGAATTTACAACCCAATAGTTGCCTCTTCAACCAAAAAGGTTGATTTTCTACCAGAAGGAAAAGATAAATTTTCAACTAAATGGATGAATTTTCAACTAAAAAACATACATTTTCAACCAAGTATAGAATAGTTTATGTTTTAGTTAGAAAAATGAGTTTTTAAGCAAATAAAATGAATTTTCAACCGAAAAACTGAATTTTTTACCAAAAAGATTAAGTTTGTATGAAAAAGAATCTCGATAAGAAATTGAGTTGAATTTTTAGTTTAAAAAATCAATTTTCAATAAGAAAAAACTATTTTCTAACCAAAGAAAATGCATAAAATACATGAATTTTAACTAAAAAGGTGAATCTGTTACAAAAAAAAATTCAACAAAATACATAAATCTTTAACTGCAAAAGCTAAATTTTCAACAAAAAATATATTAGTGAAATTTTAAGATAGAGTAATAAGTTTTTAAGCAAATAACTTCAATTCTCGTAGAAGTATTTAATTTTCAATGAAACAAATGAATTCGCTACAAAAAAGATTAAATGTCCATAGAAAAATTTCAAAACAAAATCAAGTTGACTTTCTAGTTAAAAAAAAAACAATTTCAATTAAAAAACTAATTTTGCACCAAAAAAAAGAAATGTAAGTAAGTGGAAAAAGTAATATTTATATTAAATTCACTGGAGGAATTTCCTCGCTATAATAAGGAAACTTCTGTAAATCATGTACAACGTTCTCAAATAATATAAGATTTTCTGTAAAATCTATAACAAAATGTTGGAAAATGAACCGAGTTCTTTTTCTAAAGAAAAGGTAATTAGTGCGCGCATAGTAGCAATAATGTTATATTATTTTTAAAAAGTAGACCATGCAAAAGTTTAAAGTATTTTAAATTAAATAGTTCAAAGTTTCGAGGTTAGAAAATTTCAAATAGAAAATTTCAAATAAAAAATTATAATCCAATGTTTTGATTTACTTCCTACAAATTTATAAGCCCGCTAATTAATAAAATGTTACAATCACAAATTTCGATGAAACGGGGACCAGATATTTTTGTGCACGGCCCTGAAGCACTTGTACTTTAACTTTATAGCCGAGATTTTTTTCCCGATATTCTAAGTTTTAGGTTAGCCGCGAGGTTTAGTTGTTAGCGATAGAACGCGTTAAATCTAGCTTAGGTGGTTCAAAACCCGTCACAGCGTTTTCGATTTTTATTAGCGTTAATATCGTTAAAAGCGTGTGACTATATCGTATGTAATGTATCGTTATTTAATGTAATTGTTTCAGTTAAATTGTGTATATGTCCCTACAATACACTTATGATTTGTATGATATGTGTGATCATGTGTTTTGTTAATAGCGGATGACCTTCCACAGAATCTGTTTGTAACAAGAATGTTTTTTTTCTGACGCACAAAATTTTACATGACTGGGATGTAGAATTCACATATTTAGAGAGTTAGACTTTGTTTTCTATGATTTTATCATATCTTACTGAATCGCGAAATATATTTCAATGAATTTATATTAATAATTCATATTTTCTCATCAAACATTATCCTATTTCATTTTATATAACGAAAAGTGAAATTTATGTATGATGCCGTAATGTCCTTCGTTTACCGTAATAAGTAAGTTATGTAAAATTTAACACACAAATTTTCTCCGTGTAGGCAGTCATAGGCAAGCTGAAAGCGTAGTCGCAGCGAGCCGTAGACTGCTCCTTTTGCAATTATTATTCGAGCCAACAAAAAAGTTTACATGCGCGACCCTTATACAATGTATTTTTCGGGATTGATACGAAGGAAAATGAAAAACAAAACAAAAACTTTTTGGATACCAGAAATTATGGAAAATTTTAGTAATTTTGAATATTTTTGACATTATTTGTAATTTTTCTAATTTTGCAAACTTGTGTAATTCTGAAAATTTTTGGATAATCGAGATGTTCATAAATTTCCCCAAATTCAAGATATACCCAAATTTCCATACACTTTTAGTAATTTATTGTAATTTATCGGTAATTTATAAACATTTATCAGTAATTTATGGTATCTTTTGACTTCGTGTTGGTCCAATCACTATGCTTAGAATCACTCTCTTAAATTAAACGTCAACTCGGCAGTTAGCTGTAAAGATTAGCTATATAAAGTGTCACTTTCCGAAACGAAGAAAGGTGTTAAAAAGTGACTTTTCATGCCTCTGTCGAATAAAATATTTTTACAGGTGAAGGGTACTAGAGTGGTCCAAAAAATTGACTTTAGATATTTGGTCATCAATCCCCTGCAATGTGTTTTTTTTTGTTCGGAAAAAAATTGTTTTGACTTCCTTTCATATCCTTCAATATTATCCCGCGACCCCAGGCTTTCAAAATTAACATGGGATTGTAAAAAGGAAAAGCCCAGTTTTCTAAAAAATGGAAAAAAGAAGTTCTTATTGTTAACTTTTTCTAAATTAAAGTTTCTTAACTTCTCAGAAAAATGTTCAAGAAATAACTTCCAGCAATCAACTTTTAATTTTTACGCCTGCAACCCCCTTGTATTGACTCTGGAAGATGCTCGAAAAAGGCAAAATAGTGGTTTTATATCAAATTCATTCTAATGACAGTATTTTATTGATTTTTTTCTATATGAATTATTACCATTCAATAAATAACAAGCTTCTTAGTATTTTTCAACCAATTTTCAAATATTTAAACAACTATTATTTGTTTAAACAATTTATTCCCTTGTAAATCGTGAATATTCATTATTATTTCGGGATAAATGATACGGTTTATGCATTTGAAGATAATAATACGAATTTAACATATTTAGTAACTATTTAAACAATTTTTATTCGTTCAAACAATTTTTTATCCTGTAGATCTTGAAAAGTGACTGTTTTCTGAAATGATTGACGCAGTTAATGAATTTAAACAATTGTATTTTTTGTGAAAGGCAGTTTATAATCATTTAAACAATTCATAATCATTTGAAAAATTAATAATCATTCAAACAATTAATAATCATTTGAACAATTAATATACATTCAAACATATTAATAATCATTCGAACAATTATTAATCATTTAAACGATTAATAATCATTCACATGCGCTTTTCCATACACAGAGAAAAATGGCTAGTCAGTCTGAAAATCTAGAGTGTCAGACTGACTATATTTCAGTTTTAACTATGGGACAGCCCCCTAGATGGTCTAGCGTACCAAACGTCTCGAGACAGGCTCTCAGGCATGACAACCATACTGCTGATGGATTGTTTGCAACATTGCGAACGCCTCGAGATAGGCTCTCAGGCATGACAGACATATTGATGATGAATTGTTTGCAACATGGCACACGCTTCGAGACAGGCTCTCAGGCATAACAAACAGACTCACTGACTGTGTGATTGTTTGCAACATTGCAAACGCCTTGAGACGAGCACTTAGGCATGACAGACATATTGATGATGAATTGTTTGCAACATGGCAAACGCCTCGAGACAAGCTCTCAGGCATGACAAATTGACTCACTGACTGAGTGATTGTTCTCAACATTGCATACGTCTCGAGGCAGGCTCACAGGCATGCCAACCATACTGCTGATTGATTGTTTTCAACATTGCGAACGCCACGAGACAGGCTCTCAGGAATGACAACACTGACTCACTAACCGTTTGATGGTTCTCAACATTGTAAACGTCTCGAGACAGGCTCTCAGGCGTGAGAACCATACGGCTGATGGAATGTTCGCAACACCGCTCACGCCTCGAGACAGGCTCTCAGGCATGACAAACTTACTTACTAACTGCTTGATTGTTTGCAACATTGCAAGCGCCTCGAGACGGGCCCTCAGGCATGACAACCATACTTCGGATGTATTATTTGCAACATTGCGAACGCCTCGAAACATGCTCTCAGGCATGACAAACTTGCTTCCCGACTGTGCGATTGATTGCAACATTGCACACGTCTCGAAAAAGTCTCTCAGACATGGCAAACATACTGCTGATGGATTGTTTGCAACATTGGAAACGCCTCGAGACAGGCTCTCAGGCATGACAAACAGACTCAATGACTGTGTGATTGTTATCAACATTGCAAACTCCCCGAGATAGGCTCTCAGGCGGGAAAATCTGTCTCACTGAACCCGTGATTATTCTCAACATTACAAACGTCTCAAGACAGGCTCTCAAGCATGAAAACCATACTGCTGATGGATGGTTTGCAACATTGGAAACGCCTCGAGACATGCTCTCAGGCAAGAAAAAGCTGACTCAATGACAGTGTGTTTGTTCTCAACATTGCAAACGTTTCGAGACAGGCTCTCAGGCATGACAACCATACTGCTGCTGGATTGTTTGCAACATTGCGAACGCCTCGAGACAGGCTCTCAGTCATGACAACCATACTGCTGATGGATTGTTTGCAACATTGCGAACTCCTCGAGACAGGCTCTCAGGCATGACAAACTTACATCCTGACTGTGTGATTGTATGCAACATTGCCAAAGTTTCGAGAAAATCTTTCCGGCATGACAACCATACTGCTGATGGATTGTTTGCAACATTGCGAACGCCGCGAGGCATGCTCTCCGGCAGGCCAAACTGACTCAATGACTTTGTGATTGTTCCCAACATTGCAAACGTTTCGAGACAGGCTCTCATGCGTGAGAACCATACTGCTGATGGACTGCTTGCAACATTGCGAACGCCTCGGGACAGGCTCTCAGGCATGACAAACTTACATCCTGAATGTGTCATTGTTTTCAACATTGCAAACGTTTCGAGAAACTCCTTCCGGCATGACAACCATACTGCTGATGGATTGTTTGCAACATTGCGAACCCCGCGAGGCGTGCTCTCAGGCAGGCCAAACTGACTCAATGACTTTGTGAGTGTTCCCAACATTGCAAACGTTTCGAGACAGGCTCTCAGGCATGACGACCATACGGCTGATGGATTGTTCGCAACACTGCTCACGCCTCGAGACAGGCTCTCAGGCATGACAAACTTACGTACTAACTGCTTGATTGTTTGCAACATTGCAAGCACCTCGAAACGGGCCCTCAGGCATGACAACCATACTGCTGCTGGATTGTTTGCAACATTGCGAAAGCCTAGAAACATGCTCTCAGGCAGGAAAAACTGACTCAATGACTGTGTGATTGTTATCAACATTGCAAACGCTTCGAGACAGGCTCTCAGGCGGGAAAATCTGCCTCACTGAACGTGTGATTATTCTCAACATTGCAAACGTCTCGAGACAGGGTCTCAGGCATGACCAACAGACTCACTTACTGTGTGATTGTTATCAACATTGCAAACGCCTCGAGACAGGCTCTCAGGCTGGAAAATCTGTCTCACTGAACGTGTGATTATTCTCAACATTGCGAACGCCTCGAGACAGGCTCTCAGGCATGACAGACATATTGATGATGATTTGTTTGCAACATGGCAAACGCCTCGAGACAGGCTCTCAGGCAAGACAAAACTGACTCACTGATTGCGTGATTGTTCTCAAGATTGCAAGCGTCTCGCGACAGGCTCACAGACCTGACAACCATACTGCAGCTGGATTGTTTGCAACATTGCGATCGCCTCGAGGCAGGCTATCAGGGAGGACAGACTGACTCACTGAACGTGAGATTGTTCTCAACATTGCAATATTCTCGAGACAGGCTCTCAGGTGTGACAAACACACTGCTGATGGATTGTTTGCAACATTGCGAACGCCTCGAGACAGGCTCTCAGGCATGACAAACTTGCGTCCCGACTGTGTGATTGTTTGCAACATTGCACACGTCTCGAAGAAGTCTCTCAGGCATGGCAACCATACTGCTGATGGATCGTTTGCAACATTGGAAACGCCTCGAGACATGCTCTCAGGCAAGAAAAAACTGACTCGCTGATTGCGTGATTGTTCTCAACATTGCGAACGCCTCGAGACAGGCTCTCAGGCATGACAAAACGGACACACTGACCGTTTGATTGTTCTCAACATTGCGAACGTCTCGAGACAGGCTTCCAGGCGTGACAACCATACTGCTGATGGATTGCTTGCAACGTTGCGAACGCCTCGGGACAGGCTCTAAGGCATGACAAACTTGCATCCTGACTGTGTCATAGTTTGCAACATTTCAAACGTTTCGAGAAAGTCTTTCCGGCATGACAACCATCCTGCTGATGGATTGTTTGCAACATTGCGAACGCCGCGAGGCATGCTCTTAGGCAGGCCAAACTGACTCAATGACTTTGTGATTTTTCTCAACATTGCAAACGTTTCGAGACACGCTCTCAGGCATGACAACCATACTGCTAATGGATTGTTCGCAACACTGCTCACGCCTCGAGACAAGCTCTCAGGCATGCCAAGACTGACTCACTCTCTGCGTGATTGTTCTCAACATTGCGAGCGTCTCGAGTCAGGCGCTCAGGCGTGATAACCATACTGCTGATGGATTGTTTGCAACATTGCGAACGCCTCGAGACAGGCTCTCAGGCTTGACGATACTGACTCACTAACCGTGTGATTGTTCTTAACATTGCAAACGTCTCGAGAAAGACTCTCAGGCATGGCAACCATACAGCTGATAGGTTGTTTGCAACATTGCGTACGCTTCGAGACATGCTCTCAGGCAAAACAAACTTGCGTACTGACTGTGTGATTGTTTGCAACATTGCAAACGCCTCGAGACAAGCACTTAGGCATGACAGACATATTGATGATGAATTGTTTGCAACATGGCAAACGCCTCGAGACAGGCTCTCAGGCATGACAAACGTGAAATGTATAATCGCGGAACTGACGAATTGATATGCAAGCTTTTATGCATATGCATGATCTTACGTGTGGTGACTTCAAGGGCCCTAAGTTCGTTCTTCGTCCATTGAACCACCCTGAGCGAGTAGAGTGGAACCGGGACGGCAAGCATGTTAGTCGCAGATACCTTGTTCAACGCCGACAGAGATATACGTTGTTCGTACATCTCAGGCTATACAGGATTAATTCGCCGAACAATCCTGTTGTTTAGGACAGCTGTAAAGATCTTATAAAGTGTGTTCGAACAAGTTATTGGCCTGTAATTCTCTGGGTTGGACAAGTTGCCTTTTTTACCTCTTCGCCAGATTGATGGACATACCTCCTCAGACTTTATGAGGTTGTCGCGAAATTCCTTGAAGCGGATGATATTGTCAGTATCTTCTTGTTCAGTTGATTCAAGCGTCTTTTGGTCCTTTGATCCATCGTCGGTTTGAGCCTTCGATTTGAAGCAGACAAAGCTCTCGCTGCACCATAAACTGAGCAATTGATGGTCCAGAGGTCGGGCTCTTGCTGCAGCTTGATCAAACAGCGGTTGGGGAAGCGCTCTGTGTACATATCCATTTTTCGAGAGGTAGGTACGTTGATTTCGCATGGATTGAATCGAAACGGGCTGAAGCACCGGGGGTTTTTGGCACCCGAGAGTATGCATACGCGCCATAAAGCCTCGACGAACAGGGATAATGCTAGCATCATAGCATTCTAGCAAGTCATCCTTGAGTTGATTCGTCCACTCAATGTGGGCGTTTCCCCGGTTCGTCGTCGTGTTTTCATCTAAATTATTTTCAGCAACCCGAACTCTGGGATGATCGGCATTTTTTTGCCGACCCATTGTCAGATGCTCTGCGCGTTCGATCATTTGGGACCGCATCTACAACTTTTTGGTGTTTCGGTGGTGTCATTGTTGTTCCCACGAGCAGCTAGGAGAAGGGTTTGTCTACGCCTCCGCTTAGGGATTATTCTTTCGGGACCATTCCTGGACAATTGTCCGCGACTGCATATTAATTATTGTAACCATATTCAGCAGAAATCCTTGGTACAGGAACCCTCTATCCGCATCCCGAGGTTCGGTTTCGGTTTCGATTCCTTTGGAATAGAACTGAAGGGCCTATGTCAAAGCCACCGAACGCGTCTTCGGATTGCAGATAGAGGCTCTCTGTACCAAGGGTTTCTGCTGAATGAGGTTGCAATAATCAATAAGCAGTGGCGGAAAATTGTCCAGGGATGGTCCCCAAAGGAATAGCACCTAAGCGGAGGCGTGGCAACCGTACTGAAAGCTAAATAGCACCTGGTTGAGGTGTCTTAGACGGTGACTCTTTGATTCCGTGCAACCTCTCAGCGTATGCAGCCTTATCCTTGCAAGCGGGGCTCTACAAGGATGGACGAACCCTTTGCCTAGCTGCTCGCGGGAACAAAAATAACACCACCAAAACACCAAAAAGTTGTAGATGCGGTTCAAAACGATCCAAAGCGCAGAGCACCCGACAATGGGTCGGCAAACAATGCTGATCATCCTGGAGTTCGGGGTGCTGAAAATAATTTAGATGGAAACACGACGAGGAACCGGCGAAACGCCCACATTGAGTGGACGAATCAACTCAAGGATGACTTGCTAGACTGCTACGATGCCAGCATTATCCCTGTTCATCGAGGCTTTATGACACGTATGCATACTCTGTGGTGCCAAAAACACACAGAGCTTCAGCACGTTTCGATTCAATCCTTGCGAAATCAACGTGCCTACCTCTTGGCCACGGCACTTGCGAGATGGCTGCAGGAATCTGTCATCCTTGTGTCGCTTCGTGTCTTCAAAACACACGAGGACACACGCCGGCCGGCTTGACATTTGCCGGCCTGTCGTTGTGATTTCTTCGTATTCTGTGACCACCCATCTCACGGTTGTGAGACGTGGCCATGAGTGGGACTTACCGCGATCCTACGGGAAGCCGGTGTCATTTTTAGATGGCAGTTGCTCTCAGTAGGACCCTGCGGTTGTTGTTAACCTTATTTTTAATTATATATTTATACAAATATAACAAAATTTATGTATAAATATTGATAATTAAATTTATTCAATTAAAACTTTCAATAAATAATAAATTTCCTAATTCAACATATAATGAATATAAATGAAATCATTTTTAAATGAATAATTTAAACCGATTATAATTTTTAGGGTTTCGTAGCCTCGGGTCGAAACCCTTAAATTTTTTTCCAACATTTTCTCTTCAAAAACTTTTCAACCAATTTTTTTTTCAAAATTGTTGTTTCAATTATTTTTCAAAAATTTTTCTTCAAACAATTTTTTTTCTAAAAATTTTGATGAAAAAATTTCTTATCAAACATTTTTTTACGCCATTTTTTCAACCATTTTTTTAAAACGTTTTTTAAACAAATTTTTTCAACATTTTTTTTCTGGCGCCTACTTTGACTAATTTTTCTTCGTGTAACATTTGGTTTTTTCGCCTTTTAGGCCATTCTAGAACTTTTGATAATGACATAAAATGTTCTTTTTAATGAGCATTTAAAATTTGCATCGGCGGAACTTAGAAATTTTATCGCGTACTGCGACAATTTTTTCAATAACAAATTTTTTTAAACTTTCGTGTAATGCTTTGCTTTTTAGGTTTTTCAGACTATTTTGAAACGATTAAGAACTACATCAAATGTTAATTTTTCGGAACAATTAAAATTTATCATAAAGATGGAGCTTAGATTTTTTTTTGTTAAAAAAAAAAGGAAGTCTCTACATGTACCGAAATTACGGTACGAACATGGATATGTCTACACAAAAATCCAGCCATTCGTACCCAAATTTTGAGTTTGGAAATAATGAACACTAGTATATTCGACGGCCGGCCCATATTTGGGCCGAGGTTTGACCGACCATCGGGTACATCATAATGATTTGTACAAGCCAATGTTATGCCGATGGTCGGGCCATCTCTTGTGCAGAGTCAGGCCGACGGTACTTTCACGGTCTTTTTGAAACAACGAACCAGAGTTTATCCGCCGGTCTGTTTATACTCGGGCCAAGGTTTGACCTACCGTCGGAAACATCACGTTGTTTTGTGACTAACCAACTGCTGTATCCAGAGTCAGACCAACCGCATTCTTGCTGTCGTACCGACTAATCTGCCACAGTGTATCCGATGGTCGGCCCAAATTTGGGCCAGAATTGGGCCGACAGTCGGCTTTTCGCCCGCTGCCGATGTCACTTGCCAACTTCGGTGGGACCATGGCACCTTAAGAACACTTTGGTCAAGCTCTGGCATCCGACCTAATTTCGCACCTGGGTAGCGCAAGCGCAGTACCTCTACATGCCAAAGTTATGGTCACTTATAGAGGCTCCAGAGACAGTGTGGCAACCTACTTCATTCTCGCTGATTGGCTCAGTTTTCTTATACATATACTATATATAGTTAAAAGTTTGTCATAAGAACAACCGCAGGATTTCGCCGAGAGCAGGTGCTAATCTTAAAAATTGCACCCGCTCCCAGCGAAATCGCGGTAAAATTTACTCAGGATCAGCAATAGTGGATCCGTGGTTTCATCGTTCAAAATTTCCTTTAAATCTTCTGATGACATGGTGGGGGCGGTTTTAAATGGATTGTCTAATCCGTCTAAACTGCTATCAGAATCCGAAGAAGTGTCTGTTTGTGTGTGGTATTGTGTGCTAAGATTTTCTCTAAAGGCGTGGAACGCCAGTTTGTCCTGATCACCGAAATACTTCCTCACTTAGCCTTATCGGAAGCGCCGATGCAATTCAATCACCGTTCGACGTATGCGAGAAGGACTTATCTACTGTGGAAATATCTTAACAAGATTCGTAACTAACTTAAAACTAAAATAAAGCTTACTTTTTTTTCTCCTTTCGTCTCGTTCCGTGTCAGCCAGGTGGATAGCAGTTGTACTTCGACGGCCGTAGACGTCCTGATGCTATGCGGTTGAACCGAGTGGGCTCGATGATGCGTTTCTTTCAGAGGCTTATCGCTTGGTTCAGCGGACTCTCTCCAGGATGGGAAGATCGTCAGATCTTTCACCAAGGTTCTGTAGATGCCTTGGGAGTCTCAGCTTCTGATGGTCGTTGCCTGGGCTACGAACAGAATCCGTAGAGTCCTGGTTCGAGTCGAAGATCCTCGCTGTTTGAAATTACTGGGGATGTTCCGTAGATACTTCTTCCCCAGGATATCGTGAACGGGATCCTGGCAGAATCACCAATTTTGTAATGGTCTGGAGAATAATGGACCTTTTCTTTGTATAAGTGCCTGAATTGTGAGACAGGACTTCTTTATTGAATATTGATCTTTACTGATAAGCGTTAAGCAAACCCTGTCACGCTAAGGCCCATGCCTAGGCGAAGAAGTGGGGAGATTAGCCGAGTATTCTTTACAAGTGGTCTGTTATGGGACCTATTAAATCGCTCGTAAATATTGAGTCCCTTGCCCATAATAGGAGTAAAACTATGTCAAAAAAGTCTCCCCGTTTTAATTCTTTCTCTAGCTGTATCTCTCTCTCTTTTTTTCTCCCTATCTCTCTTTTACTAATACCTTTTTTGTAAATTTGACAAATTCTGAGATTCTTCTGTCTAAACTCAACGTTAGTATATAACGTGACTTTATACGCGACACATCGCAATATTCAGTTTCTGATGATTTCTTCATGTTGGTCCCCTCGTAGGATAAAAAGGACGGAGAAAGGAAAAAGTGAGGTTGGTTTTTGGTTGACTTTTTCCCTTTTTCACCCTTTCTTTTCATTGTGTCATTCTTGTCTCCAATGAGACGAAAAGTGAGGTTTGTTGGAAGTTGATTTTTTTAATTGCGAATCATCTTTTTGCTTATTCTGCAAAAATTATTCATAAAAAAAATGGATTTCTTTTCAATCTTACTTAAAAACGTTTTAAATGGAGACACTAAACTTATAATTCTTTCCAATCTGCAGGGTTTGCTTATGAATGATGTTTAAGATTTCTTTTAATTGAGTTGACATATTTTACCTCAATTTTGTTGAAAGAAGTCCTCTTTTTATTTAAACTTTTGCAAAAAGAATGTTTTGAATTTTAGAAATTTATTTAGAAATGTACTAAAATACTTTGGATTGTTTTCTTTCCCTAATTGGAAAATTTAATAATCTGAATAGATTGGTTTCAGAACCATCCACAAAAACGAGATTTTTTTCAGATACAAAGATCATCGCTGAGACCAGGGCCGGCGGGACGTAGGTTAACTGTCTTCCATGTAAAGGAATTAGAGTTAGCGAGGCACACGCATGTGGAAAACAAATGAAGATGTCAAGAAGTTGGAAAATTGTTGGTCAAAGTGAATTGAGTTGAAAGGAGACTATGTTAAGAAATAACAGAGATTTTTATTATAATTCATCTTTTTTCTATGTCAGGCCGAGAACTTTTCGAACGACCCTTGTACCAACTTTTATGAACTTTTATTTACGTCACGACTTTAGTAAACCCCCAGTTTTTTATGTGATAAGGTAATTTGAATTATCTCGGAAACTCTCATTTTCCCTCACTCTTTGTCACCCCTAGCGGGCATTGTGAACAGAACAGTATTTAGATAAGTATTTGTATTTACACTAGTGTTAAAACCATTATGTATTGAAAGTTGTAGTTGGTCCACTTAAAGCACTCAATATTTCCAACAGTTAGCTTGAAAAAAAGACGTTATTGTAAACTGACCCTTGACACATGGATACCCTTTATTCACAAAATCAGTCGCGGGCGTGCTTGAGAAGAGGAAGGTCGAGTCTCCCAGAATTTGAGAAACAAACAAAATTTAAAATGCTAAAGTTTGATTATTTGTAACAGTGTAACCTGAAAATCGGAAAGAAAATAGAAAATGTTGGAGTCTACTTTGCTAGATAAGTAGATTATACCAATTTATATTTGTGAATTGAGTTTAGTACTTTGAATGAAATTAATTAATTAATTGATTAAGAAAGGGGTTAATTAAATGGTTTTCACGGAATTTTATAATAATGTTCGAATATTTTCCTAATTGATTTATAGTGATTTGAATTTGAAATTGATATTCTTTTGGAATTAGAGCGAATTTTCGATTGATTTTAGTGGTTTGACGGAAGTTTTAAAGCTTTTTTTTTTCGTGTTATAAAAATCATGGCATTTTGGGGACTTTTTGACAGGTTCCAGAGATTAATTCATTGGTTATTGCTGAATTGTATGATAATGTTCGAATATTTTTCTAATTAATTTACTCAGAACAAATCAAGACCTCCACAGTATTTCAGGAATTTGTTCTCTTTTTACATTTTCGAGAATATCGCAGAGAGGTCCACTTAAAGCAGTCAATATTTCCAACAGTTAACTTGAAAAAAAAGACGTTATTGTAAACTGAGCCTTGACACATGACTACCCTTTATTCTCAAAATCAGTCACGGGCGTGCTTGAGAAGAGGAAGGTCGGGTCTCCCAGAATTTGGGAAACAAACAAAATTTAAATTGCTAAAGTTTGATCATTTGTAACAGTGCAACCTGGAAATTGGAAAAAAATAGAAAATGTTGGAGTTTACTTTGCTAGATAAGTAGATTATACCAATTTATATTTGTGAATTGACTTCAGTACTTTGAATGGAATTATTTAATTAATTAATTAAGAAAGGGATTAATTTAATGGTTTCCACGGAATTTTATAATAATGTTCGAATATTTTTCTAATTGATTTATCATGATTTGGATTTTAAATTGTTATTATTTTTGAATTAGAGGGAATTCTCGATTGATTTTAATGGTTTGACGGAAGTTTTACACCTTTTTGTTCGTCTTATAAAAATCATGGCATTTTTAGGACTTTTTAAAAGGTTCCACGGAATTAATTTAATGGATTTCACTGAGTTTTATAATAATGTCCGAATATTTTTCTAATTAATTTACTCAGAACAAATCAAGACCCCCACAGTATTTTCAGGAGTTTCTTCTCTTTTTACATTTTCGAGAATCTCCCAGAGAGGTCCACTTAAAGCACTCAATATTTCCAACAGTTAACTTGAAAAAAATACGTTATTGTAAACTGACCCTTGACACATGGTAACCCTTTATTCTCATAATAAAACTTTCAACTGAAACCGATACATTTTTAACCAAATAGTTGAATTTTCAAATAAAAACGATCAATTTTCGTCCAAAAACGGAAAAGCTAAATTTGCAGTGTATAAAATTTATTTTCAACAAAAAAAGAAAATTTTTAACAAAATATTTAAATTTTCAAGCAAAGAGATGAATCTTCAACAAAAACTGAATTTTTAACAAAGTAGTTCAGTTTCGAACCAAGTGGTTGAATTTTTGACCAAAAAAAAGGACAAGTTAAAAAAAAGTTTAATTTTCAAGAAAATAATTACTAAAAATAGAAAGCTCTGAAATTTACAGTTAGAAAAATTAATTAAAAAAAATTAAACCTCAAGAACATAGGTGAATCTTCAACCAATAAAATTAATTTTGACCAAAGTGGTTCAAATTTCAATCAAGTAGTTTAATTTTTGACAACAAAAAAAAAACAATTTAAAAGAAATTAATTTTTAACAAAATAATGAAATTTTCAACTGAAGAAGATAACTTTTTAACTAAATAGTCGAATTTTCATCTAAAAACGATCAACCCAAAAATGGAAGATTTGAATTTTCAATTAAACAAATTGATCTTCAGAAAAAAAGGAAATTTACCAAATATTTAATTTTTCGATCAAATAGTTGATTTTTCAACACAAAAATGAATTTTTAAGAAAATACGCGAATTTTCAACTAAAAATGGAACAGTTAAATTTTCAGTTAAGAAAATTAATTTTCAAGCAAAATAAAAATAGTTAAATCTTGTTAAAGCAGTTGAATTTTTCACTAAAAATACGACTTTATACAATAATAGTTAAATTTTCAACAAAATAGTGAAATTTTCAGAAATTTTTGAGAATTTTCAACAAAAAGAGATTAATTTGAATCAAAAATATAAAAGTAGATTTTTAATTAAAAACAAATTGTGAAAAATGTGATTTTTTCGGTTTCTGGTTAAATTAAACATTGGGTTTTAAACTTTTTAATTTTTTCAAAAGAAAAATGTTTCGTTCTCTTTTTTTCGCTTAAGTGCGAAATGAATTAAATAGAACCAAAAAAATTGAAAATTTGATTTTGAAATTTGGAATTGAAAATTTCATTCTTTTGTTGAAGATTTAACAATTTTTAAAAAAATTCGACTTTTTTGGCGAAAAATTCAACTACTTGGTTGAAAGTTGAACTACATTGGGAAAAATTTATTTTATTGGTTCAATAGTCAACTATTTTCTTGAATTTTTTTTTTAATTCATTTTTTTAACTGAATTTAACTGTCCCATTTTTGGGTTTCAATGAACTTATTTTGTTCAAAATTTGTTAAAAAATGTAATATTTTATTGAAAATGTGTGTTTTCTTCTTAAATTAAAAATTCTACCAATTTGGTAAAAAATTGAACTATTTATTTGTAAATTAATTTTTTGCTTGAAATTTTTTTCGGGTTTAAAATTCAACAGTTTCGTTAGAAATTAATAATTTTTGGTTTAGAATTATTTTCTTTTCGGTTGAAAATTCTACTATTTGAATGAATAATTCATTCTTTTGTTAAAAATTTAACTATTTTTGTTAAAAGTCGACTTTTTTGTGAAAAATTTATTTTATTGGTTCAATAGTCAACTATTTCCTTGAATTTTTTCTTAGTTCATTTTTTTAACTCAATTTAACTGTCCCATTTTTGGCTAAAAATTAATTTTTTTGTTGAAGATTGGTTAAAAAATGTAATATTTTATTGAAAATGTGCGTTTTTTTTGTCATTAAAAATTCTATCAATTTGGTAAAAAATTCAACTATTTAGTTGTAAATTAATTTTTGGGTTGAAATTTTTTTTCGGGTTCAAAATTCAACTGTTTTGTTAAAAATTAATAATTTTCGGTTTAGAATTATTTTATTTTTGGTTAAAAATTCTACTATTTGGATGGAAATTTCATTCTTTTTTTTTAAATTTAACTATTTTTTAAAAAAGTCGACTTTTTTGGTGAAAAATTTATTTTATTGGTTCAATAATAGTCAACTATTTTCTTGAAATTTTCTTTTAAATTCATTTTTTTAACTCAATTTAACTGTCCAACTTTTGATTAAAAATTAATTTATTTTGTTACAAATTAATTTTTTTATTGAGGATTGGTTAAAAAATGTAATATTTTACTGAAAATGTGTCTTTTTTTAAAATAAAAATTCTATCAATTTGGAACAAAATTCAACTATTTAGCTGTAAATTAATTTTTTGGTGGAATTTTTTTTTTCGGGTTCAAAATTCAACTGTTTCGTTAAAATTTAATAATTTTTGGTTTAGAATTATTTTCTTGTTGGTTAAAAGTTCTACTATTCGGATGAAAATTTCAATATTTTTTTGAAAATTCAACTATTGTTGAAAGTTATTTTTTGGTGAAAAATTCAACTACTTGATTGAAAGTGGAACCACTTGGGAAAAAATTCATTTTATTAGTTGAAAATTTAACTATTGTCTTGACAATTTATTTTTTTTAACGTTAAAATTAACTGTTTTATTTTTGGTTGGAGATTTAATTGTTTTGTTGAAAATTCGTTTTTTTGTTGTTGAAAATTATTTTTTTATAACTGAAATTGAACTGTTTCATTTTTGGCGAAAAATTGATTATTAAAAATGCATTTCTTTATTAAAAATTCATATCTTTGTTTAAAAATTTACCTTTTTTGTTGAAAAGTAATTTTTTTGTTTAAATAAATTTATTAAACTGAAAATTTAAATGTTTCATTTTTGTTCGGAAATTGATCGCTTTTAGTTGAAAATTCATCTATTTGATTACAAATTAACTTGTTTGTCGAAAATGAATTTCTTTTTACTGCAAATTTAACTATTCCATTTTTTGGTGAAAATTCAAATATGGTGAAATTTTGGTGAAAAAGATCTGCAAACTTTTGATTAATTTTTTTTTTGCAGGACGCGTAGTTTTTGTTTTAATTGTAAAAAATATCATTAAAAATAAAAAAATAAATTTTTGGGACACCGAAACAAGTTTTTAAAATTTATAATGGATGATCCACACTAATTGGATTATTATTTGTTTAATTTACCTTTTTTGTTTATCATTTGAATTCAAGTTTCACGTTAGTTATTTATTATTTATTTGGATGGAAAATTATTTTTTTCAAATGGAAATTTAATTAATCCATTTTTGGTTGACAATCACTTTTAGTTGAAAATTCTACAATTTATTTAACAATTCAACAATTTGGCTCAAAAATTATATATTTTGTTGCAAATTCGTCTTTTTCAGTAAAAAAAAAAATTTCAACCAAAATGAAAATTTAAACCAAATTCGAGAAGGAAAACTTCTTGAAAACCGGGGAAAACCAGATTTTAGTTTATAATAAATAGTGTTTTTTTTCAGCTTCTAGGGGTTTAATTAGTATGTTTAGATGAATTTTCAACTGAAAAGATACTTTTTTAACCAAAAATTGAATAGTTAAATTTTTAGTTAAAAAAATTAATTTTCAACCAGAGATGAATTTTGAACAAAATTAATTATGAATCTTCAACCAAAAAAATTGATTTTTAACAAAAGAGTTTAACTTTCAACCGCATATTCACCTCATATTTGAAGTCGAGAACGCCCATTCCACAGTGGCTGGTGTTAGGACGCACTATACTCCTACCGAAAAAAGACGACTTGTCCAACCCAGAGAATTACACCAGTTCACAAAATTAAAATTTTGTTCTGCCCGCGACATCTTAATATGATTTTTTTATGTATTTTGGCCCACTAAATATGAAAATCACTCACAAAAATCTTTTTACGGGAGCGTTTTCGAGATATCAATGTTCGAAATCTCGAGTTCTAATTGACCGATTTCCCTGAACGAGCACTCACATGGAAGGCAACTGAATCCTGAACAACTTTATAATCTAAAGTTTTTAGATTGGCCAAGTAGTTCAGATGCTAGTGATTTTAATAAGTTGAGAACAAGTTGTATTTTTTGGCAAAAAACGAGGTCGACAATTTACATATCGTTCTGGGAATATAGAAATCTCAAATATTAGCCAACTTATTAAAATCGCTAGCATTTGAAACGAAGAAGAGACAAATATCTTCTTCGACAGAATTTGTCTTCAAATCTGTCGGCGTTGAGCAAGGTATCTGCGACTAACATGCTTGCCGTCCAGGTTCTATTCTACGTTTTGGGGGTGGTTCCATGGACGAAGAGTGAGCTTACGGCCCTTGATATCGCCACGCGCAAGATCATGCATATGCATAAGAGTTTGCATATCAATTCGTCCGTTCCGCGATTATACTGGGTAGTTTTTTAAACTTGAGACATCGAAATATCTCCAAAGATACGCATCTTGTGAAAAAATATCCGTAATAAAAACTTTTTATTTTCGAAGGGGAAAATCGACTTTTAACATATTCCCCCCCCCGTAAGGGGGGGGGGGGGTCATTTTGCGAATGGAAAAAAACTTATGTATTTCATAAAGGAGAATCTGGATCTGTGATAAAAAAATTGGCGTTCTCATTTGAAATTACAAAGTCAATCCCCCTCCCCTTCCCCGCATCCTGGGGAGGTGGGGTAGGGTAAATTTGTTCAAAGTCGCTTTTCCCCCTTGAAAATAAAAAGTTTTTATTACAGATATTTTTTTCATAGGATGCGTATTTTTTGAGATATTTCGATGTCTCAAGTTAAAAAAAACACCCAGTATATCCCACGCCGTTAAGGCGGCCGCGAACTTCTGAATCTCCAGTGTCTTCATAACCGAATTGTTCTAGGTACAGCTCACATCGTTGCAAATGGCAGAGATCCTCTCCTAAAAAAAGGTCGGGAAACACGAATTGATTGGCAAAGGAGCGTTCCTTTACAAATACGCGGAGCAGGCGGCCGAGACCCTTGGCCTGAATTTTAACATCAGAAGTGAGGAAATTGAATTACTCCATCTAGATGCTTCACTTTTGAAAGCCAAAGTGAAGAAAGCAGAAGTTCCAAAATTCCATCAAGAGCTACTCGACAAGAAAATGAACGAAAATTTTCACAGGAATGTTATTTCAGGTACAGAGGATTTCATTTTCGCATGCCAGGATGGTGTCATTTCTACATTGGTACGCCGTGAACGCATTTTATGTCAAGCAGTTCCGAGCGATAGGTGCGGGGCATGTTATGCACACGCTGAGTACCTAGAGCACGTACTCTCCGGGTGTCCCACTCGCGCGAGAACGACATATCTCTACAGTCATAATGGGGCTCTGAGAGAGCTTTATTACCATCTTTGTCACTCTTACCGTGTTGGCCGCGACGCCGACCTGCCGAACGGTCCGAGGAAGATAGAGTCAATTGTGCAAAACGAGACGTACAAAATTTTCTGGAACTACGATTTTCGGACAGCAGTCTCCATTGCACACTTGCGGCCCGACATCGTTCTCCAAGACTTTGAGAAACGAACTATATTCGTGATCGAATTCTCGGCTCCGGCCGAGGAAAGTATCAAGACCTTAAAAGGGAGCTGCAACGACTGTACCCAAAATATTGGGTTAAAGTAATTGTCATTGTGACCGGTGCTTTCGGAGGTGCGAAAATATCACTGCGTAAAAACTGTATTTTATTTACTCGAAAGTTTTGGATATGTTATTATTTCCTCCATATTGTATAAGGTTTTGAATTTTTAACTTCCTTATAGTTCTCGTTAGCATTTAGTATTTAATCATGGATATTAGCTGTATAATTGCAAAATAAAATTAAACTTTATTTAAGTATGATATTACAAAGTTGATTACCATGGATCGAAAGAAGATTAAAGATTAATTAAAGTGTGTTTTCCTACTAAATTTGTAGCTTTTTCTTTCATTTTGTAGAATGAAAAATTATTTTTCAAAGAGAATAAATAAGATTGGATCAAAAAAAAATCTTATTCCGAGAAAATCAAAAATTAAGATCGCGGTATCGCGAGAAAAAGTGAGTATATATTGTTTTCATTGCATGATAATAATTTTAAAAATATCAATAATAAAATCAATGAAAAAAAATTAATACTCTGTTATAATCTAAACTTAAATTTCATTCAATTTTGATTCAAAATTATTGTATCAATAAACGTGATTTCGAAAAAATCCTTTCACTACTATTATAGTGTGATTTTGCAAAAAAATATAATGACAACAGAAAATTCAGTACCTTTTAATTTTATATATGAACAATGTCAAATCTACATCACCAAAATCTTCAAATAATGTATAAATAATTATTTAACTACCAGGTTTTTCATAATTTCGTAGTTTTACTACAGTGTAATTTTAGGAAAATGTTACTTTTACAGAAATTTTTATATAATTTTATTAATTATAATAATGTTTTATATAATTTTGCACCTGCGATATTAACCAAAGAGTAACTTTTTCGATTATATATTGCGTACCTACAAGGAATGATGTAATTTGTGCAGATTTAATCAAATTGACTGATGAGGGCCACTATTGTGTGCCGAAAGGTTCAAAATACTTAATTTATTTCCAATTTAGCTAACCCTCAAGTCAGAAAAGGGCATTAAAATTGTTAAAGTAATTCACAATTAACATATAATATTATTACGTAATATATATAGACAATCAAACCGTCGTATTTTGGTTAAAAAGATGCCAATTTCCGACGAAGGACACTAGTATAACCTAAACTTGTTCAAAATTGTTAGTTTAATTTTTAAGTCAAATCATGTTTATTTAAAATAACCGAGTTCTGGTATAAATATAAAGATTAATGAATATGCAAAAAATCTCATGATTTTATTCATGAACAATACCAACTTTTTACGAAGAAATTGCTCCAAATTGTAAGCCATATTCTTTGAAATTAAATTACTTTTGTTCAAAATAAAATAACCGATTTCCGGCCAAACCGTTAAAATAACCTTAACGTGTTCCAAAATTGTAAATCTTCTTTGAAATTTAATTATTTTGGTTTAAAATAACTGATTTCAGGTGAAAAGCGTTAAAGTACCGTTAAATTGTTTCTCGCGAATTGAAACATATGTATATTGTTGTTCTAAAAAATTTTGTACGATAGCGCTGATGTAAAAAGTGCCAAAAAACAAGGTTTTTGAGGCACTTTTTTGAAGCCTCGACTTTCGAGGCTTCCCAACCCGAGCTGGACGTCTCGAACCATTCATCCGTGTGGGAGGAAACTGCTGTTATGTAATACATGGGCTAAAATTCAAGCCTGAGGAAGCGCCTTAAATTTTTGAGTGTACGATTAATCCCTTTTTTGCTGAAAAATTTGAAAATTACGCAATTTACTATTTTTTGAAAGATGAAAATTTGGAAATTTACTAATTTCGCGGAAAGTTAAATTCCAAAAAATAGGAAATTGAAGCATTTTTAAATTCTCGCTAAGAGAAATGTTTAATTTTTTTTGTTTTAATATTTTTTTATTTTATATGGAGTATATATGTATATTCTCATGTGTGCTGTACTATTAATTTTTTTTCTCGGGAATTTGAAAATTGCGCAATTTAGTGTTTTTGGTTGAATTCAACGCTTTTTAATTTGAAATATTTTTGGATTGGAACATGATCTATTGTGAAAAATTAACTATTTCATTGAGAACTCTTCTTTTTTTGTTGAACATTAATTAACTGAAAACTTAACTATTCCATTTTTGATTGAAAATTTTTTAGTTTAAAAATCAACCATTTGTGTTAAAAACTCATGTATTTTATTCAAAAATTCATCTTTTTATTGAAAAATAATTTCTTTTTTTTGGAAATTCATCTATTATTTTTCAAATTAGATTTTATTTTTTCTTGAAAATTTGTCTGCTTTTGTTGAGAATTCAACTATGTGATAAAAAATTCATCTTTTTTGATAGGAAAGTCATTTATTTGGTTGAAAATGTAATTATTTTGTTAAAAATTGTTTTTTTTGGTTGTTAGAAAATGTTGTTTTTTTTAGTTGAAAATGTGTCTTTTTGCTCGAAAATTATTATTTTTATTTGAAAATTCTTCAGTTTTTTTTTATTAAAAAACTAATTTTTTAATTGAAATGTAACCATTCCATTTTTGGTTGAAAGTTTATCTTTTTTAGATGAAAATTCAACTATGTGGTTGTAAATTCATGTTTTTAATTGAAAATTTAGCTATTTTGTTGAAAGTTTGTTTTTCTTTCAATAATTGTTTTAATGAAAATTCAACTATTTCATTTTTGATTAAAATTTTTTTTTTTTTTGGTAAGCTAAGAATTAATTTTTTTCCCCCGTAAAAGTTTAACTTCCTTGTTGAAAATTCAACTTTTTAGCTAAAAATTTAAATGCCTAATTTTTGGTTCATTTTTTTTTTGTTGAAAAAGTACCCTTTTTAGTTGAAACGTGAACCATTTGGTTCAAAATTAACGTATTTTGTTCAAAATTGGTCTTTTTGGTAGAAAATGAATCGTCTTGTTTGAAAATTCATCTTTTATTTTGAAAAGTGAACTATATTATTTTCATTCCGAATTTTATCTTTATCAGTTGGAAATTTAATTATTTGATGTAAAAAATACAGAAAATTGTAAAAGAAACGTACTTTGAACTGTAAATTTTAAAAATTTGTGACAAAAAAAATTTTCCAACCAAAAACGGAACAGTTAAATTTTCAGCTAAAAAATTTAATTTCCAACAAAACAGTTCAATTTTGTTCGGAAGAAATGAGTTTTCAACTAAAAGATATAAACTTTTCCACCGAAAACCGGATATTAAATATAAATTTCCAGATAAAAAAATTAAATTTGAACCAAAAAAAAACTTATTTTTAACAATAAAGTTGAATCTTCAACCAAAGACATGAATTGGCAAACAAAAAGAATAGGAATAATTACATTTTCAATTTAAGAAATTATTTTTTCACTCAAAAAACGAATTTTGGAAATTTATTTTCGGGATGACGAGTTACTTGGTACGTTTTTTTCTAATAGTTTGTATCATTTGTACAAAAAATGAAATTTTTCATTTATGCAATTTGAATTTTCGCGGAACTTTGGCAAAGACGCTGGCTTGGCCCTCGGCGAACGGCCATCTTGCAAGCTGACGTCACAACTTGAAATACCTCATCTAACCTCTAAATTCAAGGCCCGAAAATCGACTGCGTCTTGTCGGTTTCGTCAATGTTATTAAAAAAGTTTTTATTAAAATATAACTGTTTTATAGTTTTTTAAATCAGAAAAAATGCCCGTAAAATATATTGGACGTACACACGACTTTAGAGGTAAAACTTTGTGGGAAATAGTAGGAAATTTGAAGAATTTCGGAGTCGGCAGAATTTTCGTCCGAAATAAATTTGTTCAACGATATGCTGAGCCTACTTATCACAAAATTTTAAAAGTCGAAGCCTTACCTGCTCCAAAAAATGTAGCAAACCCATTTGACGTAAGTGAAAAAAGGAATTTTTATTTTCTTTGTGATTTATAACAAAATATATAAACCTAACCTATAACTAGAATTATTTTAGCGAAATGAAACAGTTAATTCTTTGTAAGAAAATCAATAGTTTAGCAAAAATTTAGTTATATCTGCATTTCATTATCTAATAAATAAGAATTTCAGGAAATATGAACAAAAATCTATTGTAATTCAAGCGCTATGGAGGTTAAAATTTATGTTTTACGATATTTAAATTTAATTTAGGTTTTCAACAATTGAAAAAATTTCGAATTTAGTTATTTCAGCCAAAAAGATGACTTTATACAATAAAGAAATGAATTTTTAATCCAAAAGGACGAATTTTTAATAAAACAAACGAATTTGTAAACAAATTATTAGTTTTAAATATAGTTTAATTTTTAACTAAATAGTCGAATTTTCAACAAAAAATTTGAGGTTTTGACCGAAAAATATGATTTTATAATAAAATACTTGATTTGAAAAAAAAATTCAATTTTCAGCAAAAGTTTTTAACCAAACAGAGGGATTTTCAACCAAGAATCTTAATTTTCTACCAAAAAATACTAATTTACAACAAAAACACATAAACTTTCAAAATAGCCACATTTTCAACCAAAAAGGATGAAGTTTCAATCCACAAGGACGTTTTTTAACAAAATAGTTAAATTTTCGTCCAAAATATGAGTTTTCCTGAATATAGTTGAATTTTTTTGAAAGAAATTAACTCTTCAACAGCAACAAATTTTCAATTCAAAAGGACGAATTTTCTGTTCGAATAGTCGAATTTTCAACAAAAAAGTGGAATTTTTTACCAAAAAATATGACTCTTTAACAAAATACTTGAATTTTGAACAAAATGATTAAATTTTCATCAAAAGTTTTAACCAAGAAGACGAATTTTTAACCGAAAATCTTATATCTTTACCAACAAATACTATTTTTTAACAAAATACATTAATTGGCAATCCAAAAGGACGAATATTCAGCAAAAAATTCGAATTTTTTTAAAGCAATTAAATCTTCAGCAGCAACAAATTTTCAACAAAAAAGTTGAATTTTCGACCAAAAAATATGACTTTTTAACAAAATACTTGAATTTTGAACAAAATGATTAAATTTTCATCAAAAGTTTTAACCAAGAAGACGAATTTTCAACCGAAAATCTTATATCTTTACCAACAAATACTATTTTTTAACAAAATACATTAATTCGCAATCCAAAACGACGAATATTCAGCAAAAAATTCGAATTTTTTTAAAGCAATTAAATCTTCAGCAGCAACAAATTTTCAACAAAAAAGGCCTTTTTGTCTTGAAAACTCATTATTTCGGATGAGATTTTTTTTTCCTTGTCGACTGAAAAATCTTTCTTGGTTGAAAATTAAACTCTTTAGTTGAAAATTCCTTTTATTGATTTGAAAATTAGTCTGTTTTGATTCAAGATTCCAATAATTTGTTAAAAATTCTTTTTTGTTGTTGTTAAAATATCAAATATTAGACTTTTTGTTGAGAATTCAATTTTTTATTGAGGATTCATCACTTTGCTTGAAAATTGAACTATTTTGTTTAAAATTCTGCTTTTCATGGTTTAAAATTAATTTTTTAACTGAAAATTTAATTCTTCCATTTTTGGTTCTAAATATATCTTTTTGAGTTGGAAACTCGACTATTTTTTTTATGACGGTCAGGGAAAATAAAAAATTTGTCAGTTATTGCAAATTTGATTACTCGATACACCTAAATTTGGATTTTGAATTATTTGATTAATTTCATATTCGTGAAAAAAAGACATTAAGTTTAAGCTTACTGATTAAGTGGTAAATAAATTAATAGAAAATGCAACCAAACATGGAATAGTTAAATTTTCAGTTTAAAAAATTAATTTATGATAAAAAAATGTCAATAAAATATTTAAATTTTGAGCAAAAAAAGTTTTTTCAACTAAAGTGATAAATTATCAACAAAAGAATCAATTTTTTCAACATAGTAGTTCCACTTTCAACCAAGTAGTTAAATTTTGAACAAAATAAGATTTTTTGTACAAAATGTCCAGAAAACGTGGTAAATGGAATCTTATAGAAAATTTGAATCAAATTCAAATCGTTGAATTTAATTCTACCTTGATGAATACTTAATCCGGAAATACCTTGAAAATTCATTTATTATTATGTACTTTAAATGTTAAAAAAAAGATTAAAAGTGCGGTTTTGGATAATTACACATGCGGCGAGTCATATTTTGTTCATGAGAAAAAAATGTGCTAATTTAAAAAAATTTTAAGTCATTGAACTAAATTGTGTCATTCATATCGTACACAATGCTCTCAAATTATATAAGATTTTCGTTCAAAACTATAACAAAATGTTGGAAAATGAACAGAGTTCCTTTTTTAAAGAAAAGGTTATAATTTTGTAGAAAATTTGACTTTTTGGCTTAAAAAATCAACAATTTAGTAGAAAATTAAACTACTTGGTTGAAAAATATCTTTCTGGTTAAAAATTCTTTGTTTTGGATTTAAAATATATCTTCTGTGACAGAAAAGTAATTTTTCTTGGTTGAAAATGAACCTTTTTGTTGAAAATTGAACTCTCTTGGAAAAATCTTTGTCTTTTGGTTTGAAAATTTAGCTTGTTTAATTGAAAATTAATCTGTTTCGGTTGAAAATTCATATATTCTGATAGAAAATCTGCATTGGTTGAAATTCAACTATTTTTTTGAAAATATAATATATTTCGGCTTAGAATCTTAGGAATTTAAAGCATTTAGTATTGAACTCAGTATGGTATCTACATTAATGTTCTATTCTGTTATGCTTCTATTTTCATGAAGAATCACCCAATTTCACAAAAATTGAAAAAAATGCGAGATACATAAAAACCATTCGATTCAACAATTTTAAAATTTAATTCTTTTCTTCAGAAATTGTCTATTATTTTTTGTGCTATTAGTCTTACAATTATTAAAATTTTGATGAGAAAAATCCAATTTAATTTTATATTGATGATTTGATAGGAATTATATTAATTTTAGTTTTTCAATTTTTAAGAACGCTATTTTGCTCTCCTAAAATGTTTTTTTTGTATTACTTACATGATTTTACTAAAATTCATGTATTTTATTGAAAATTCATGTTTTTTGATAGAAAATTAAACTTCTTTATGAAATTTCTACTATTTGCTTACAAATTATTGTACTTAATTAAAAATTGAACAATTTTATTAAAAAGTATCTTTTTTTGTTTAAAAGTCAACTGTTATGTTGAAAATTCGCCCTTTTTTTGGTTAAAAATTCATTTTTTTACCTGAAAATTTAACTGTTCCATTTTTAATTGCAATGTTGATCTACATTATTAGACATTCATTTTCTGGTTGAAAATTCCATTCTTTGGTTGAAAATTTAAATATTTTTTTGCAAATTTTTTTTTTTCTTGGTCAAAAATTAATTTTCAAATTTGAAACTTCAAGTATTTGGTAGAAAATTTGTATTTTTTGGTAAAAAATGAATCTTCTTGGTTAAAAATTCATCTGTCTCGTGTAAAATTTCTTTATTTAGTGAAGAATGAATGTACTTTGTTGGAAATAAAACTGTTCGGGAAGTATCATTTTTGGTTGAAAAGTCAACCATTTGGTTGAAAGTGCATGTGTATTGTTACACATTTTTTTTGTAGAAAATTAATATTTTACGTTGAAAATTCAACTTCTTACTTAAAAGTTGAACTTCTTGGTTAAACATTAATTTTTTGGTCAGAAATGCATCATTTTAGTTGAAAATTCGTTTCTTTGTTTGAAAAATTTAAATATGTTTTCGCAAATTCGTTTTTTTGTTTGTTGAATATTAATATTTTTCACTGAAAACTTCACTATTCTATTTTTGATTGAAAATTTATGTTTTTTAATTGAAAGTTCAACCATTTGGTTTAAAAATTCGTATTTTTCGATACAAACTTAATCTTCTTGGTTAAAAATTTATGTGTTTTTTAAATTTTTGTGTTTTGTTTTGAAAATGCGGAAATGTCTGTACTGTTCGAATTTTCAATATTGTATTTTTGATATACAATTATTATTAAGATATTAATGTAAATTTAGGGAATTCAAGGAATTCGTGGAATTCAAGGAATTCAGGGAATTAATGGAATTCAAAGAATTTATGAAATTCACGGAATTCATGGAATTTGCGGAATTCATGGAATTGAAGGAATTCATGAAATTTATAGTATTCAAGAAATTCATGGAATTCAAGGATTTCAAGGAATTAGTGAAATTCACGGAATTCATGAAATTCACGAAATTCATAAAATTTACGGAATTCACAGAATTCATGAAATTCAAGGAATTTGTGGAATTTATGTAATTGAAGGAATTCAAAAAGTTCATAGAATTCACAGAATTCACGGAATTCAAGGAATTCATGGCATTCAGGGAATTCAAGAAATTCGATGAATTAACGGAACTCAAGGAAATCGCGGAATTCATGGAATTTACGGAATGCACAGATTTTGCAGAATTCATGAAATTCAAGGAAAATGTGGAATTCATATGATTGAAAGAATTCAAGAAATTTATAGAATTCACATAATTCACGGAATGCATGGAATTCAAGGAACTCATGGAATTCATGAAATTCAAGACATTTAAGGAATTAATGGAATTCAGGGAAATCACGGAATTCGCGGAATTCATGGAATTGAAGAAAATCATTAAATTTATGAAATTCAAAGGATTCACAGAATGTAAGGAATTCATGCAATTGAAGGAATTCACGAAATTCATGGAATTAATGAAATTGAAGGAATTCACGAAATTCATGGAATTAATGAAATTGAAGGAATTCACGAAATTCATGGAATTAATGAAATTGTATTCAGTCTAGACTCGATTTACATTGATCTATCCAGTTATCCACTCTGTACCACGTAAGTACACACTGGACAGTTTTCTCCTGTTATTTTATTCGCGCGTGCGCCTCTCGTATTTTTGATAAATGTATTCAATTTTTTAAATTATTTACTCTAGACTCGATTCACATTGATCCATCTAGTGATCCACTGTGTACCACGTAGGTACACACTGGATAGTTTTGCCCAGTTATCCTTTCTCGACACATAAGCGTGAGCGTACTTTTGATAAATGAGTTGTGGGATAGGATAGGTTTCGGTAGGTCTGGGTTGTGGGACCAGCTTTCTTGTGCAGTTAGTTAGGTTTTAAGTGGCAGATGGCTATGCGCGAGCTCAACGATCTCGCGGGGTGAGCGACCGTGAAAGTACTCGATCCCCTGCAAGTGGGCCGGCTATTTTTCAAAATCGCTGTGACGATCGCGAGCGCCCACAATCGACCTACATTCACGAGGTCGATGAGCCAGAGCCAGAGCCAGGGCCCTCCACGGTTTCCTCGTTCTCTTTTCTCACCTTCTTCCTCGCGAGGCGATACGAGTACGACGAGGCAGCCTCGCGAGACCATCCCAGCCGAAAGAAAGTGCGGTCGCGATCGGTGCGGTCAGTCTCTTTACTCCCACCACCCCACCCCACCTACCCACCACGAGAAATATTTCCTTTTTCCTCAAATTCCCAATCTAATTAGGAAACATCCAATTACCTCCCCCTCCCCTTTCCCCTCCCACTCCTATAAAAACCACCTCATCAGTCTAGTGTCATCATTTTCGCGAATATAGAGCCAAGGACGCTGGAAGATACCTGCTGGGTGTTCTAGGATAAGGTTAATCCAATTTTCAGTTCATTATTTCATATCTTACTTTAAGCTTGACACTGAAAACAATTTTCATTGAAAGATTATATGTGATTAAATGTGTGATCCACTGTGTACTTTGGTACCAAGTTATTAATATGAGATTTGAAAGGATAAACAGATTTTTTCGTTGATTAGAAAGCATATTTTTGATAAATATAAAGGAATACGTAAAAAATGTTTAAGAATGAAACCAAAATCAATTTTACTTGAAATATTAAATGTAATCAAATGTATGATCCACTGTATACTTGTACCAAGTTATTAATATGAGATTTGACAGATGAAAGAAATTTTGTTCGTTGATTAGAAAGTGTATTTTTGAAAACTATCAAGGAATAAGTAAAAAATGTTTAGGAACGACATTGAAAACAATTTTGATTGAAAGATTAAATTATGATCCACTGTGTACTTTGGTACCAAGTTATCGATACAAAATTTGAAAGGAAAAATAAATTTTGTTCGTTGATTAGAAAGTACATTTTTGCAAAATATAAAGGAATACGTAAAAAATGTTTAAGAATGACACCGAAATCAATTTTAGTTGAAAGATTAAATTATGATCCACTGTGTACTTTGGTACCAACTTATCGATACAAAATTTGAAAGGAAAAATAAATTTTGTCGTTGATTAGAAAGTAAATTTTTGAAAAATATCAAGGAATACGTAAAAAATGTTTAAGAATGACACCGAAATCAATTTTAGTTGAAAGATTAATTGTAATCAAATGTATGATCCACTGTGTACTTGTACCAAGTTATTAATATGAGATTTGAAAGCAGAAAGAAATTTTGTTCGTTGATTAGAAAGTGTATTTTTGAAAACTGTCAAGGAATAAGTAAAAAATGTTTAAGAATGACATTAAAACCAATTTTATTTCAAATATTAAATGTGGTAAAATGTATGATCCACAGTGTACTTTGATACAAAGTTATTGATATGAAATTTTAGAGATGAAACACATTTTTTACGTTGATTAGAAAATATATTATTGAAAAATATCAAGGAATAAGTAAAAAATATTTAAAAATGACATTGAAATCAATTTTGATTAAAAGATTAAACGCATGATCCACTGTGTACTTTGGTACCAAGTTACCGATATAAGATTTAAAAGAAAAAATAAATTTTGTTCGTTGATTAAAAGGTATCTTTTTGAAAAATATCAAGGAATAAGTAAAAAATGTTTAAGAATGACACTAGAACCAATTTTAATTAAAAGATTGAACCTGATTAAATATATGATCCACTGTGTACTTTGGTATCAAGTTATTGATATGAAATTTAAAAGAAGAAACACATTTTTTTCGTTGATTAGAAAGTATATTATTGAAAAATATCAAAGAATAAGTAAAAAATGTTTAAGAATAACATTGAAACCAATATTGATTGAAAGGTAAAATTATGATCCACTGTGTACTTTGGTACCAAGTCAAGGTTACTGATATAAGATTTGAAAGAAGAAACCAATTTTTTTTCATTCATTAGAAAGTATCTTTTAGAAAAATATCAAGGAATGAGTAAAAAATGTTTAAGAATGACACTGAAACCAATTTTAATTAACAGATTGAACCTGATTAAATATATGATCCACTGTGCACTTTGGTATCAAGTTATTAATATGAAATTTCAAAGAAGAAACACATTTTTTTCGTTGATCAGAAAGAATATTATTAAAAATATCAAGGAATAAGTAAAAAATAGTTCAGAATGACGTTGAAAGCAATTTTTATTGAAATAATAAATATATGATCCACTGTGTACTTTGGTACTAAGTCATTGATATGAGACTTAAAACGAGAGACAAATTTTCTTTCGTTGATTAGAAAGTATATTATTGAAAAATATCAAGGAATAAGTGAAAAATATTTAATAATAACATTGAAACCAATTTTTATTGAAGGATTAAATTATGATCCTCTGTGTACTTTGGTACCAAGTTATTGATATGATATTCAAAAGAAGGAAGAAATCTTTTTCGTTGATTAGAAAGTATATTTTTGTAAAATATCAAGGATTAAGTAAAAAAAGTTTCAGAATACCATTCTTAAACCAATTTTAGTTGAAATATTAAATGTGATTAAATGTATGATCCACTGTGTACTTTGATACGAAGTTTTTGATATGAAATTTAAAAGGAGAAAGAAATTTTGTTCGCTGTTTAGAAAGTATCTTTTTTAAAAATATCAAGGAGTAAATAAAAAATGTTTAAGAATAGCATTAAAACCAATTTTGATTGAAAGATTAAATGTGATCAAATGTATGATTTACTGTGTACTTTGGTACCAAGTTATTGATATGAAATTGAAAAGAAGAAACACATTTTTGTCGTTGATTAGAAAGTAGATTATTAAAAAATATCGAGGAATAAGGAAAAATTAGTTAAGAATTGCATTGAAACCAATTTTTATTGAAAGATTAAATGTATGGTCCACTGTGTACTTTGGTGCCAAATTACGTATATGTGATTTAAAAGAAGATACCAATTTTTTTTCGTTGATTGGAAAGTATCTTTTTGAAAAATATCAAGAAATAATTAAAAAATATGCAAGAATGACATTGAAACTAATTTTGATTGAAAGATGAAATATATTATCCACTGTGAAATTTAGTGCCAAGTTACATATATTTGATTTAAAAGGAGAGACAATTTTTTGTTCCTTGATTAGAACGGGTGAAAATAAATATGGACAGCGGAAGAGTTAAAGAAATGACCACAGAAGAAATTAGAGAATCTCAATTAGGCAGAGCTGCACCAGTATTACAGAATTTTCGAATAGTATATGTAGACGAAAGTCCTCCACAATAATAATTTACTTTTAACCAAAAATTTAAAACGAAAATAACATATTTTTTGTGATCCGAAGTAGTATCGAAACCTTAAATTTAACTTTGAGTTACTGTTCTAGTTGGTAATCTATTACAAGAAAACAAACACGTACGCGATTATTATTTTTGTCTCAAAAAATTTTTGAATTACAATATGAAATGAATTGTTGTTTAAGAATACTAATTTCCAACAGAACCACTAACAACTAACCTCAAAATGCTATAGTTTTTTAAGTAAAATTATTTCTGTTTAAAATGAAGACGCTAACATATCCTATTAGTGTTCTACTGTCGTAAATTTGCAAAAAAAGTCAAGACTTTGATCAAATAGATGAATCTTCAACTAGAATTATAAAGCTTTAACATAAAAGTTCAATTTTTCAATACAATAATTAATTTCTAACAAAAAAAAATGTTTAACAAGATAGTTCAATTTATAATCAAAGAAATGAATTTTGAACCAAATAGTGAAATTTTTTACCAGAAAGGTGAATTGGCAAACATAAACATTAATTTTTTACTAACAAAAATGAATTTTCCACAAAAAATATACATTTTCAACAAAAAATGGAACAGGTAAATTTTTAGTTAGAAATTTAATTTTCAACGAACTGAAAACAAATTTTCAACTGTGAAATTAATTTTTAACCAGAGAAAAATGTTTCTGTCATAAAAAAAAATATTTTCATTGAAATAGTTAAATCTCTAATCAAAGAAGTGAATTTTTATATATAGCGATGAATTTTCAATAAAAAAAAATTAATTTTGATTTAATTAGTTGAATTTTTGTCCAAAAAGTTGAATTTTCAATCATGGAGTTTTATTTTTTTACGGAAAAGGTGAGTTTTTAACAAAATACGTGAATTTTCAACTAAAAAAAGATCAATTTCTAACCAGAAATGAAATAGGTATATTTTCAATCATAAAAAATGAATTTTCGACAAAATAATTAAATTTGTAACCAAAGAAATAAGTTGTGAATCAAAAAGATGAATTAGTCACCACGCACATTAATATCGTACTACAAGAAACGAAATTTCAACAAAATACATTCACTTTTCACCAAATAGTTGGATGTTTAACTAAAGAAAATAAGGTTTCAACCGACCAGAAAGCAGTTAAATTTTCAGTTAAAAAATTAATTTTTACGAAAAAGAAAACGAATTTTTAACAAAAGAATTACATTTTTAACCAAAGAAATTGGTATTTGACAAAATGCATGTATTTTCAAATAAAAAAGAGATATTTTCTCATGAGAAAATTTTTTTAGTCAATAAAGAAAAGAAATTTCATCCAAAATATAGAATTTGCCACCAAACACAACGCAGATAACGTTTCAGTTAAGAAAATTAATTTTGACAAAAATAAAAGAATTTTCGATGAAACAGTTACACGGTTAACTAAAGAACTTAATGTGGAACAAAATGCATGAATTTTAAAATAAAAAATAAAAAATTTCAACCAAAATTGGAATAGTTTATCTTTTAGTTAGAAAATTAAATTTCAACCAGTTAAAAACGAATTTTCAACAAAATAGATTAACTTTCAACCAAAGAAAGAGGTTTTTGAATTAAATTGATGAATTTTCAAGAAAAAAAGAAAAAAAGTATTTTTGACAAAATAGTTAAATCTCTAATTAAAAAATTGAGTGACTAACCAAATAATTTACACGCGTAACCAGGGAAAAAGGTTTTTGGATTAAAGTAATGAATTTTCTACAGAAGAAAAAAAAGAAGTTCCAACCAAATAGTTAAATTTTCGGCCAAGAAGATAAAATTTTAACTCAAGCAATAAATTAAATTCTTTTATGCATAAATATTGCGTGTTACAATTTTAGTATCTAAGTTTGTACTCTTCTTTACACTTGTTCTTAAGATTACAATATACAAACTTGCAAATTGATCATGTCGCGTAATGGTTCTTTTTGCCTTCCTGGAGGTCCGCAGCACAGCGGCTTTTCATCGAAAAAAGGCATGAAGATAAATTGTTCTACTTTTCGGTCACTATAAATAGACAGACAAAAAATTTTTGGACTTAACAAAAAATTGTCTCAAGATTTGTTAAATGCACGAACTTTTTGAATTTCTATCCAAAATAGCTGGCTAACGAACTTAACCTTTAGTTTCCAGCACTAAGAGAGTGTACCGAAGTTTCGGGTTTAGAGGGTTTTAAAACGTGGACATTTGGAAAAAACTGAGGGGAGGCAGAAAGAAACATAAAATTTACAAAAATTTGTATGCCTTGTCTGATGAGAATGTAATCATTACAAGAATAATAACATTAAAAATCTCTAGTAAAATTATGTATACTAACTGTGCCAGGGCAAAAGAAGTGACGTTTCTCCAGCCTGTCACATATCTATTTTTTGCCAACATAGCGGGTGGATGCTAAGTAGGGTGTTTCACAAAATACTTTTCGTTAATTTTTGGCAGCCGTATCACAAAAGTTTGTTTCTCTGAGTGAGATAATACACTACTAATTTTTCTCAGATTTTTAAAAATAATTTTAGAGGATGTGAGCATCAGATTTACGTAAAAATTCCATTGATGAAAAACACATTTAAAGCCTTTTTGAATAACAATTTTATTTTTTTTATTTTTCTGGTGCCCTGGTTTTGAGTTTCTAATCTCATATCTATTATTCAATTCCACACTATTGTGTGGAGAAGATCTCAGAATTTTGGCAACAATTACAAAAAATGTTCAGTGGTAAAATTAAGCCCTTATATTTATCTCTTCATAAAAAATGGTTCATTTTATGCCTTGTACTGGCGCCAAGTATCTTTTTCCTCCAATCGGACACAAAATAAAAGTTTTGTGCTCTCTATCAACTACAATTTTCATCCATAATTCACTTCGATAGACCCAGAAAAACCAAAAAAATTGTCGCGATACAACCGCCGAAAAATGAAAACAAGTTTTCTGTGAACCACCCTCGTGCATAGCCATCAATGTAACAGCACACCATTCAGCATAAACAAAAATAATTTACTTCTATCAGACTGCATTTTTTCTCGAAACGAGAAGATCGACAAGACGACAAGCATGTACGTTTTTTGTTAGAACCCGGCTTGCACTACGAGCGCCGCCATTTGTAAAACTCGTATTTCAACGCTTCTCCGCAAGAGGCGCTACGAACGACGCAAACTAACTGAATTCATATCTATGCGTCCAAATTTTCCGAATTCCGCATGAGAGTGGGGTCACCTCATACTACTCCATTGTTTCAACAACATATTGATGCCTTCTATGTAAAAATACTGGAAAAGAAAAACTTACTTGACGTGGAAAAATACGCACAAACTTATGGACTGATCCGCGGAAACTAAAGTGTAATATTGTTCGTGAAACGAAGTCGGGCAAAAATCTTACAAGCAACAGGCAATTACAATAAAAAATTGAGACGTGGTTACAGCTGAAATTTTACCGCGATTTCGCTGGGAGCGTGTGCAATTTTTAAGATTAGCACCTGCTCCTGGCGAAATCCTGCGGTTGTCCTTATGACAAACTTTTATATATATATTAGAAAATCTTTTCAAGCTGTGAAATATTTTTAATCACTTCAACACTTCTAAAATTCCTAATTATCATTTTCTCCAAAAGTTTCGAAATTTGTTGTTCGAAGACCTGAATGGTTGCATTCTATGTGAATATGACATTTAGTGGATGTGTTTAATTTGTTCTTCGCTGAAATTTCACAAAATTTTGAACGAAATATGGATTTTTTAAGATTTTGAAAAAAAATACTTTTTAAGAATTTTGAAAGGTTTGAAGAGGATAAACAAATTTTTTTAAGTTTCTTAAGAACATTTACAATGATTTTTGTTTAAATTAATTTGTAGAGAATATTTAAAAAGATTCCAAGATAATACATTTTCTTAAGGTTCCTGGGAAATTAAAAATAATTTTTTTGTTAGAAAAATTAATTTTAAGTGTTTTGCTTGAAAAATGATCTATTCTTACAATTTATTCCGTACTTTTTCTCGGGATTTACAGAGAACTTCTGAAATATTTTTAAATATTTTTAAATTTTCTTTAAAAATTAATTTTTAAAAACAGAAAATCCTTCCGGCCGAATCCATTTCAAGTCAGGCAGTTTCTATATTTGAAGTCGCAGAATCGTTCGAGGACAAAATATATTTCTTTTTATACGAAATTAGGCGGCGATTTTTCTTAAAATATTAAAAGTCGATTTTGTCCAAAAACCCATACTTATATTTTTGCCAATTTTCTGTTGAATTTGTACTATTATAAGAAAAAAACCTTGTGAGTTTTATTCGGGCTAAATAACTTTTGTGGCCAGGAGAATTTTTTTTCATTAAATCTAATTTTTGCATTTGTGTTGCAAACAGCAACAGATACGAAAAAATTATAAGAAAATAGTTTGCACCGGTAAAATAGTTCGACATAAGGTTCCTGTACTCATTTATGATATTTTGTCCCATTTCTGAGATTCCCCCTACTGTTTTTTAATCTCATTCAGTGCTTTTAAAAACTTGATTTTTCGATTTTACGAGGTAAAAATTGGATATTAGATAAGGTATGAAATTATGATCTTAGATTGGTGATATTAGATAAGATATATTAGATAAGGTATGATGTAAACGAGCTTAGGATAGTTTTTTCTTCTTAAAAAATCGTAGTGTTTATATCTGTCGATTATTAAAGAAGGTGAAAAATCGCAATTTCCAAATGAGGAATTTTATTTCTAAAAGTTTATTTCTAAAAGAGAAACTTAAAACTGTAAATGATTCTGTAAACGGAAGGTGGGAAAAAGAAGTCTGTAAACAGTGGGTTGAAAGGTCATTTTTTTAGTCAGAGATTCATAATTTTAGTGAAAAATTGGTCTTTCTAAGTAGAAAATTAATCTGTTTTATATAATTTACTTAATTTTTTCTCCCTCGGAAACCTGTGCAAGATATCATAAATGAGTAAAGGAAATTTATGTAGAACTTTCTTAACGGTGCAAACTATTTTGTTATCATTTATTCGTATCTGTTGTTGCTTGCAACAAAAATGCGAACATTCGATTTTATATAAAGAAAATCTGCTGGCCACAAGAGTTATTTAGCCCGCATAAAACAAGCATGGTATTTTCCTTATGATAGTACAAATTTAACAAGAAATTGGAAAAAATATAAGTGTGGATTTTTTGAGAAAATTCTGCAAAATTACAAAAATTGCCGTTAAATCTTCTGGATTCTTTGTTGCTAATTTTGGAAATCTTTTGTGATGTTTCTAAATTTTTTACAAGTATTTTCTGAAAATAATTGTTTTAAGATAAAAAATCATTACAAATTTTCCGAGAAATCATAAGCTAATTTTTCTTTTAAATTAATTTAAAGAAAAAGAATTTAATTTTTCTTGATCCTTTTTCAATTTCAAAACATTTATTCAAAACGTTAAGAACAGAATATTTTTGCCCTATTTATTATTGAAGGATCACTTACAGTTTTAAGTTTCCCTTTTATAAATAAACTTTTAGAATTAAAATTCTTCACTTGGAAATTGCGATTTTTCACCTTCTGTAATAATCGACATATATAAACAATACGATTTTTTAAGAAGGAAAAACTATCCTAATTTTATTTAAATCATGCCTTATCTAACATCCAATTTTTACCTCGTAACATCGACAAATCAAGTTTCTAAAAAACACTGAATGAGATTAAAAAATAGTAGTGGGAATCTCGGAAATGGGACAAGATATCATAAATGGGTGAAGGAACTTTTTGTAGAACTTTTTTTACATTGCAAACTATTTTGTTATCATTTTTTCGTATCTTTTGTTGTTTGCAACAAAAATGCGAAAATTCGATTTTATATAAAGAAAATCTCCTGGCTACAAAAATTATTTAGTTTTCTGAAATCTTTTCAAGTTTAAAATTACATATTTTTGAATCTTTTGAACAATTTTATTATTAAAATCTTTTAAAATTTGAAAGGTGCGGAAATATTTTTTATGTTTATTTCAAATATAATTTATCGATGAAAAATTGCATTTGGAAGTTTCCCGGAAATCGTAAAATCTTAAGAAAATGTTATCATCTCCCTAAAAAAAAACATTTGTTGAAATTGGCCAAATTGATTGAAGCACATTTCGGTCGAAAGGCTAATTGTAACTGAGTATGTTATTCATTGTTTGGTTTGGTAAAATACCTGGAATATCTGGAAAAGTCATGACATTTTGAAAAAAGTTCTGGAAAAACTGAAAAATCATGGAATTTAAAAAAAATGACTGGATTTTTTTCATTCAAAGATTAATTTCAAACACTATTAATCAAAGTCTTGATGACTATTTTAGTACATGGCGGTGAAAAATATTGCATAATAAAAGAAATGTTGATTGAAATTTTTATTTATTATTTTATTTTTTCGAAAATTCAACTATATATTCCTCAAATTCGTTGTTTTTTGGTGGAAAATAAATCTTCTTGTTTGCAAATTCATCTGTTGTATCGAAAATTCAACTACTATTTGGTAAAAAATTTATTTTTGTGGTTGCAAATTTACCTATATTTTTTCAAATTCATTGTTTCATGAGAAAATTAATCTCCTCGGTTAAAAATTCATCTTTTTGATTGAAAATGTACGTATTTTTTGAAAATTCGTTGCTTTGTAATTGAAAATTTAACTATTTTATTTTTGCTTCAAAATAATTGCTCTTTTTTAGTTATAAATTCAACTATTTGATTGAAAATTTAAATATATTTTTTTCAAATATATTGTTTTTTTTTAGTAGAAAGTTAGTTTTATACGTTAAAAATGCATCTTTTGATTGAAGATTGAACTTTTTTTGAAAAAACTGGCTGTTAGAAATCTTTAAAAATCTACATTTTGTTTTAATTTTTCTTTAAATCTTCTGCAGTCAAAAATTATTTTTTAATCTTTTGAATACTTTTAAATATATCTTACAATTGCTCGATTTATCATCAACGTTGTAACTGTGCAAAATTACAACCATAAATGCGAGAGAAGTCCGTATATCTCCAATGTCTAGCTGGTGAGACGGAGCCAGACATGATGGTCCTGGAGACATATTGAAGACGTTCAAGTCAAAATAAAGACCAAATATTTTTACCCGGGGATGTTCGGCATGAATATCTGCATTTCAGGCGGTACAATTTTACCCTTTGAACATCTACGTTCATAAACATCAATTTTTCTTCGTGAATCTATTACTTCGTGGTTAAAATAAAAATATATGATGATCTAGGTACGATCTGAGAATTTTTGCTTAATCTCAAGAACATATAAATTGTTCTAAGTAAAATACCGTGAAAGTGAGTAAAGTCGCTCATGTAGGGTAAAGTAGTTCAAAAATAAATTTGCACCAAGTGAATTTCAAAATAAAGTTTGACAGATCTACTAATTCAAACAATTGATAATTTTTTACTTTTTCCCCTAGGAAATTTGATATTCAATTTTACAATATAAATTTGGGGGTGAGCGACTTTACCCCATTTTACGGTAGTAGTCAAAATGAGGAGATGAATTTACTAAATTTACTTGGGTCCATAAACATTGAAGTAGAGTTTTAGTCACTTATCATGAGAATATAATATTCTGAATTCAATATTTTATTAAACTTCACAGAATATATTCACATCAAAAAAATATTTACTCCTAATAAAAACACATTTCTTTGTTTTCAAGAAATATTTGGTAGAATTTAGGGTACGATTCCTTGAACCAAGGGCTCACATCTTCCAATTAGGAAAATATTTTACCTCAGCCGATGGACTTCAATTTGTTTAAAAGAAGTATTTCCTGATTTAAAATCACATTTTACTATTTCAACTGCCTAATTTTTAACCATAAGGCTCTTATTTCATACAACCAATAACAACGTTCTTTCGCTTAGTCAATATTTCACTGGCTGAAATAAATATTAATTTGCAGCAGTAATTTCATAATTTTGCTTTTGACATAACCATTTCTTTGTAATAAAGCGCAATGTTTTATAGAACGTAACAGTACGATAATTTCTTTGAATAAAAAGTCAATTTTCTGTGATTCAAGATCTTTTTCTCAGTGTATATAATATGATTTTACTAATTAAGTCCAATACTCAAATCTATACACTAAATGGAATACTATTATATTATTTGAATTAATCAATTATGAATAATTGAGATGTATATGTATATCAGAGTAAGAAAAATCAAGTTTCTTTTAAAGAAAAGTGGCTGCAACATTTTTGTTTAAAAATTCAGTTTGTTAAAGATATACAGAGGAATCTTTTATTTATTGGAAACCGAATAAAACAGATATAATATATTAGCACATTTAGAAAATGTTTAAATACATATATAATAATTAAAGATATAAATGTTGTGAAAATTGTGGTAATAGAAGAAAAATTTTGAATACATATATAATAATTAGAGATATAAATGCTGTGAAAACTGTGGTAAAAAAAAAAATCGGTATTTTTCGTTTAAGAGATTATCTTTTTGGTATAGTAACTAAAATCCTAAAAAGCGCCGTCGGCTTTCCTCTGATCCGAAAGAGAACAAATATTTGCCCTAGCGAATCGTAATCCTAGTGAAACTGAAAACAAAGCCTCTTTGTATTGAGAGTCTATGTCTTTCTCTTTCTTTTTTTCTATTTTGTTTAAATTCGGTACCTTTGACGAAAACTCCTAATAGTTGAAATTAAACCTGCATGTTCGTTGTAATTGACATAGAATATTTTATACTTCAAATCTTATTGCAAATTGTAATTTTAAAACGAGTAAAACAAATTGCCATTTGTTAAGTACATGTTACTGAATACCCATTAATTTTTTCAAATTACTGGTAACAATTTTTGAACATGTGGAGGACTTCAAAATCGACGTAGTAGTGTTTCGATCTTTGACTTAACATTCTGCGATTTTTTCTCGCAGACTAATAAAGCTTCAAAGCCAGGTGTCATGACTTGTGAATCCGACTTTAGGTGTGGGCATTCTCAAATGCACCCACCTAAAGTCGGTTCCAAAGGTATAGGCATCTCACTTTTTTTTATTGCACCTCGCACAAAAAAAATCTCTGAAATATCTCATGAAAAGCATCTGTAAGCTTAAAGTCTTCCGAATGCAGCGATATGTTCACTTTTGTCCTAAAAAATTTTTTGCAATAGTTCGAGGGCAAAACGTCCCAAAAAACAGGGGTTTTCGGCCTCCTTTTTCAAGGGTCCACTTTGACCTGTTCCCAGAAGGTGGGCGGCGTTAGGAAAAATCTGAAAAAATTCACAGGTATTATTCGAATATTTCTGAATGCAATGCATTTTTCAGAATGGTGAAATATGCAATAGTTCACTTTGTATGGTGATTTATTTACAAAAACTTTATCTTGCGAATGAATGAAGATAGGAAGCCGTTTAATGGCTCCAAATGTGAAGTTTTATCATGCGATTTCAGTGCAATAATTAAAGTGATGATAGAATCATTCTCACGCAGAAGATATAATTTTGAATATTCCTGACTTTAATCGGTTTGGGCGCGTGAACAACACAGCGGGACAAGTGGAAGCAAAATGGCCAAAACAGATGTGCTTGAATGAAGAAGGGTCATTTGGAAACCCAATTTCAAATATCAACCCGATTAATGCCTTCAATTTTTTTCTGGTGAAATTCACGTTATTTTTCAAAGTTTCAAAAATCTTCACAAATATTTATGAAAGCATGACTTTCTAAAATGAAAAATTATTTAAAATATCCCAAAGAACCTTTACGACATGTTTATATTGTTTTGAAACCTTTGAAAATATTTAAAAAATTTATTTCACATTTACAAAATCTATGTTTCGTTCTACATCGTTGAAAACCTTTTCTAAATTTAACTTACTTAACAAATATTTTAAGAACTTCTAAATATCTTTTTACATAATTTGAATGTTTTCTGCAAATTGGAAGTAATTGTCTTTAAATTTTGTACATTATCTTTCGACAATTTGGAATATATTTTTAAAAAGCCATTGTAATTTCCCCATGAATCTGCAGAACATTTTCTTATTCTTTTTCAACCTATGGAAATTCTCAAGAAGCTTCCAAATTTTATTTTGAAATCTGAAAACATTTATAATTTGTTGAGAATGTCTTGAAATATTTTCAAATTGTAAATATTTTTACAATTTTTTTCAGAACTTTTTTTTTTAATCCTGCAAAATAAATAAAGTGACTTTACATTTTTTTAGATTTTTTTCCCAGATTTTGGAAGATTTTTTCTCTTCGAGCCTATCGAAATTGTCAAAAAGCTTGCTGACAATTTTAAGAATTTTTAGAATATTTTAAAACTGTCAATAATCTTTGAATTTTCTTCAGAACTTGTAAATATCTTTTAGAATGGTTCGAATTGTTACTAAATTTCTTCTAAATCCTGCGAAATAAGAAAAATGACTACACTTCTTAGATTATTTTTCCAGATTTTGAAAAATATTTTCGAACGTCTCATTTTTTTCAATTTTATCATTCGATATGCATTAATCAAAGAAATACTCATTTTTATTTACGTAGAAATGGAAACCTATCTTAAAACTTACTTTACGTCATCATATCCTACAATCTGATTTCCTTTAAAAGCATATACGACATGCTGTTCTTTATCATATTCAACTTTTCAATTTTTCCTATATGTATATAAACAAATTTCATAGTATGCTAAAGTACCAGCACTTTCGGTATATGGTCCAGCTTTTCCTCAAATATGAATAGGGTCTCAAATATGAATAGGGTGGGGCATTGTGTTCAAATTTTTTATCTTCATCATAAGTTCCATGGTAAACGTATGCCATCAAATTTATAAAATCAAGTGCCTTTGATATTTCTTTAATATTATAGGATTGTCCAGCACCATATTGGGTAGGATTGACTGCAGCGGATAAACTGAGACCCTCTCTACTGAAACTTCGTTTCAGTTCTCGTAATAAAAGAACGAAATTTTCCTTGTCAGATGGTTTTCCTCCACGCTGAGCTGGATCGATATTGGAAATATCGTATTTTCCTATTTGAAAAATTTTAATAATTTAAATATACTTGTCACATTTCTTTCATTCGAAAATTTTTTGAAATATTTCGTGCTAAGTTTTTATTTGCACTGTTAAATATTGAGTAGGGGAACCATTATTTTACCAACTAAAATGTCAAGGATGCAGTATTTAAAGTATTTGATTTCCTGCATCTTCATATGCAGATAAATATCCTGGAGTTGCAAAGCGCAACACAGAAAAAAGTAATTTGTACTCAAATTTTAAGGTAATATCTACCTGCAACGAAAATTATATTTACGGGAATGGAATCTATCTAAATATAGGATAGTGTTATTTCAAAACCTTTTAATTTTATTGCCAATATTATTATTCCAATATTATCTGATAAGATAAATTGTAATGAACTTAATAGTATTGCCATTGTTACCTGTTTTTATTGCCTTTCAGACAACAAAACCTCAGTCATATTGTACCTTATCTTAAGCACGTTTACATGAGTATGTTAAAAAAAGACATTTTTTAATAATGTTTCAGAAGAAAATAATGAAAATATGGATTTTTTGTTTTTATCACATTGAATCATTAACTAATAGTGTGAGAACCATAATTTACAAAGTAGTATTATTTTGAAGTTGAAATCATAAAGCAGCAGAAGTTTATTTTTTGTTAACAAGAAAGTTTCTACGCTTGCCGAACTACACCATAATCATGCCGAGAAAAATGTTTTTCTTCTTATAAAAAAATGTTTAGGTGTTATACAAACAATAAAAAAATTCTGTTTCTATAGCAACAAAATCGTTTTGTTATCCGAACCAAACATTTTTCTGAGTTTTCTTCGATTATATTACGTTCAAAGGATTTTTTTTTAATGTTGTGTGTACAAAGATAAAGAAATTTTTAATGTAAACTTGGATATTCTTATACTTAATTATTTCATAATTTAGTTTTTTGAACATTTTACTAAGAAAAAAACTTTGAAACATAAATACATAAAATTTAAAATATAAATATATAAAATTCATACTCCATAACATAGCGCCACCAAGGTTCATTCTTTTGACATATTCAGCCTTTCATTTCAGGGAACTGGAAAAGTAATACAAAATTAAACATTGTATTATTTGATAGTCAGTAGCATTAAAATTTTTTCAACATATTGTGTAAAAACTTACGTTACGTTGTCGAATCCAACAATTTGATTGCCTTTATAAGCATACGGGACATGCTGTTCTTCATCATATTCAATTTTCCAAGTTTTTGTTTTTAAAAATTCACAAATTTCGTAGTATGCTAAAGTACCACGACTTTTTGTGTATGGTCCTGGGATTCCAGGACCAACAAATCGTGAGCCTCTTTTATGCTGATTTGGATCAGCCAGGGTAAATGATCTTCCGTAAAAATCAGTGCCAACAATATTTTTTTCTGATGGTGCATCATGTGATATCCAGTATTTTACAGTGTAATCCTGAGAACAATATTTACATTTTGTATAGATCTATCCACTTTTATTCACTTATGTTTTACTTTGGTCATGAGTATCAATTGTAATTGTAAAACTTGCAACTATATTACAAATAAATTTTTTGCATGGAAGAAAAATAACAACGTGTTTCATTGGTTCTACCTGAAGGAATTTCAGGTTTGTTATATTCAATTTTTTCCTGAAAAGTGTACTTTTAACTCAATACAGAAAAAACATTTTTTTCCACATATATAAAAATTCTAAATTGAACAAAAAATAATGTTGTCTTTATCATTTTCAATAAGTGTTTCCTAGTAATAACTGTAAATATAAAAAATTCGCTGGAATTTTTGAATTGATAGGGAGCATTATTTTTCACTAAAAAAAAATTTGTTTTCAATTCAATGAACGAACAGAATATATTGCCCGATCGAAAAAATGTTTTGCGAATGAAAAATTGGTATGAGTGGGAAATTTTTCGCGGTATTAAAATTCAATAAGGAAATTTATTCGAAAACGAACCGGCCTATTGTACACGGAATTCGCAATTTTTCATCTTCAAGAGCACTAATAATTTGAAAATTGCACTTACCAAGTTTTCAAAAGAATTGATCAAATATAGATTTTAATCTAAATTCTTTATTGTTCAATTCTAAGCACATTAAAATGGTGAATTATACAATTTTGAACATTTAGGTCTTGTATTATTTAACTTCAAACACTTTTAATTTGAAATAGTTTCATTTCTAATGATTACAATTTGACATTATTCAATTTCAAACTTGTAAGCTACAAGCATATTATCAAGGAATTCAACTAGAAAATATTTTATTTCAAACACTTTAAACTCAAAAATGACTACTTGAAATTTTACGCGTCGGGAAGATATATGTGTTAAATTGTGCTGCAATTTCTAATGCGTAAAATTGTGTCTAAATGAAATATTCGAAACGGTAGAATTTTCAATTCAAATTGTGTTTCAAACAATATGTTTGAATTCAAACATTAAAAATTCTATATTCAAAATGCAAGGGGTTTACAATTGTACAATAAATGAATTCCTATCGGGATCCAAAAATACTAAATAAATTTAAATTGAAGTTGCCCTACAATTGTTAGTATTTGCATTTGAAATTATTTGTTTGGAAATGCTTTGAATTATAAACTTTCAATGAAAGATTTTAATGTATGAAAAATATTTGTACAATATAAAAATATTTCTGCACATTGCACACACAATTCGAAATTATTCAACTTCAAACGCTATTAATTTAAAAACTATTTACCCACTCAGTCTTTCAATTTAAAATGATTGTAGAATTGTTGAATTCGTCAAATGTGGTACATACAATTCTGAAACAGTGCCTATTTTGTAAGCCTCCGAGTACTCGAAAATTAAAATTGTTTGATTTAAAGTTTTTCGAGTTTAGAATTTTATTTAAGATTCTTCAAGTTTTAGCGAGTTAAAGTGTAGAAAGTATGTTATATGTATCCCGTTCAACTTCATTTTTTATATATTTTTTCCTAATTATTCAAATTTTGAGGGTTCCTAACTCAAGATATTTCTTATTAGCAAAATATCTAATTTCGAAAACTTGAATTTTCAATTTGTTTAATTTTGAAGGCTTTTAATTTGCGCGTCAAAATACATAAGGATAAAGTGGTCTTGTCAAATAGTCCTCACCTTTTTTTTTTGTAAACCAGTGTTATTGGTAATTATTAATAATATTACTATTATTTATATCAGGGCTGAATTTAGTACGGGGCCAGCGGGGCCATGGCACCAGGGCCCCCACAAATTAGGGGCCCCCACGAATGTAAGTAGTCGGTAAATCAAAATCGCTGCGACATTGAGACACTTCTACATCAGCTCCTGCTTCAATGACCTTTTTTTTTTTAAGAAGTCAGCAAGGAATTACAAAAGGTAATTCTGGTGGCGACTGCCGTTTTTTTTCTTTGACGAACAATAACCTGAAATAGAAAAAAAATTTCTTCTTGTCCTCGCGGTGTGTTGTCCATTTTTTAGATCTTTGTTGATAGATTTTACCCGGCCCTAGGTCCCCCACACCCCTAAATGCGGCCCTGGTTGCTATTTTTTATATTAATAACCAATTGTAAACTTTTACTTGGCGACCATTACTCAATTATAAACTTTTACTATCATCGCCCTAAGCAATCATTACCTTATTGTCCATTCTCAATAAACTTTATGTCAAAAATATACCAACTATGTCAATCACCTCTTTGTGAATGAAACGTAACTTGGCCTCCACATGATCCTTTTCTTTACAACTCCAACTACCTGCACCCACCTAAGGAAGTTTAGAACCTCGAGAATACATCGATAACTTACACAGAGTCTAGCCCAGCGCGGCACCCCAAGTCAATCCATGTGTCGCGCACACAACCAAAGACTCAACTACTATCCCGGTGAAGAGGAAACCCATTAGCCCTCGCACGGCTATTTAAATTTATAGCAGAGGAAAACTGTCAAACCATCTTCCATGGGACCCAAGGATTCCATAGGACTAAATTCCAGATATAAGCAGCAACCCTTAAACTAAAGCGAGTCTAAAATTGGAACGGGACGACAGCCTATAAATCGGAAGTATCATTTACCAGTATACCAAATTTGACCGGAGTTTCTCGGAGTTTTCAGTTACCAAATTTAAAAAAAGGATTACGTGGAGTGATTCGCTTATACAGGAAAAAGGATTAACACAAGACCAGAACTTCAAATATTGGTGAGTTATGGAAAATCCTTAATTTAAACTATCAAGTTTTTAAATATGAAAAATTGTTTTTTAAATCCATTCATTTGTTTTAAAGATGGAGATAATTTGAATCCATGTCACGAGGGAAAGAAAAAGTCATATGTCAATTCGAATTGTTTCAACAAAAAAACAAAGTTCATCGTAGTGTATGTAAGGTTCAATAAAAGAAATTAATTGCATTTAAATTTATTCATTTAGCTTGCCCTCATCCCATTCAGCTAGAAATAGTTAAATAAATATAGGAAACATTTATAGGGAAATAGGCTTCGTTACCAAAATAGGAATTTAGCTGTTTAGGTCTTTAGGACGTAACAACAACAAAAACAAATTTTTACCATTTATATTCTTTAACTAAGAAGATAAATCTTGAACAGAAAGAATTTTTATTTAACAAAGTACTGAAAACTTTGAATAATGATTTATTTTTAATCTAAAAGATGAATCTTTAGCGAAAAATATAGTATAGGTAACATCTGAGATAAACAATATTTAGATTTTGAATGAGAAATAGCTTAATTCACCCAAAAAGGAGACATCTTAAAAAAAATGGTTTAATTTTCAACCAAATAGTCGAAATTTCCACCAAAATAGATGAATTTTTCACCAAAAATATAATAATAGAATTCTCAACCTAAGAAGAAGACCCCCAAGTGCAATACTACTATTTGAACCATTTTCAACGAAAAAAAATTGTAACCAAGAAAGATGAATTTTCAATTACGAAGATGACTCTTTAAGAAAATAGTTCGATTTTCAGCTAAATAATTGGAATTGAAAGAAAGTACTTAAATTTTCCTGTTAAACAGTTCAGTTTTCAACCTACATCGATGAATGTTCAAAGAAATGGTCCAATTTCCGAACGAAACAATTCAAGTTCAACCAAAAACCGAATAGTCGAATTTTCAAGCCAAAACTTGAATTATTTCGTTCAAAATTAATTTTAATAATTAATAATTGAACTATTTTGTTGAAAATTATTTTTCCTTGGTGTAGATCAATTCTTGAATTGCAAAGATACCTATTTTATTTTTGGTTGAAAAGCGATTGTTTCAGTTTTAAATTCAACTATTGGTATGTAAATGAATTTGTTTGTTGAAAATTTATATTTTTGGTTGCAAATTCAAGTATTTTGGTGAAAACATTAACGATTTGGTTAAAAATTGAAGTATGTGCTGCTCAAAAATTGAACTATAAGGTAGATAATGATTGTTGTTGGTTGAAAATCAATCTTTCTCTTATAGCATTCATCATTATAGTGCAAATCTAAGTATTTCTTTGCGATTTATATTTTTGTCGAAAATTCACATTTTCAGGTTGAAAATGCGACTGTTTTATAGCAAATTCGCCTATTTGGCTTACAAAATTCAAGAATTTTGAATAAAATTCAACTACACGGAAAAAAGTTGATAGTCAGATTCACTTTCATGCATTGTTAACTTGAACTTAACTTACCTTTCATAAACTTTTTAAGGGTCTCAAAATGAAGGTTAAGTTCGTTAACCAGATAATGCCAACCAAAATTAAAAATTTTAGAGTATTTTCAACATTTGAAGAACAAAAATTTTTTAAGTTTCAGAAATTTTTGTCCACGTTTCTTTTAGATGGGAGAGATTCTTGACAATTATCCTCATGGAATTTTCTATTTTGATAAAAATTCTAAAAGTAAGAGCATTTTTAAACTTAGAAACAAAATTTTTTAAAGAGTTTCAGAATTTTTTGTGAAAGTTTCTTGTACACGACAAGAAAACTTGCAAATCATTCAAATGGCCTTTTCAATTTTGATAAGAATTGAAAAAATTATATGTTTTTCAAATTTTGCTGAAAATAGAAAAAGCTTCTTTTCTGATGAATTAAAACATTTTTAATGACATTTTTGATAGTTATTAAATCTATTTAAACATTATCCCCATGCCATTTTTCGATAAAAACAAAATTCAAAGAGTTTGATCATTTAGAAAATTACGAACTTGAAGAGATCCATAAGTTATAGTTATGGTTTTTAGTAAATGTCAACAAGAATAATTAATAATCATATAGCCATATCTTTCGAATGCACATTAATCGAAAAAGTTCTATAGGATATTAATTATCAAGTAAATTAATCTAGACAGGATCTTTTTAAAACAATCCAATGATTTTTAATATCCTCTTCGAATTCTTTGACTTTTTTGTTGCAAATTGCTTCTCCTGAAATTTTTTTGTACATATTGGCAATCGGAAAATATATAATATTACACAAAGTTAGTCATATAATTCGAAAAAATATTGAAATATTCACGATTTTTACAATGCATTCTTCAAAAAATAATAGATAATTCTCGCTTGCGTCTTATTTTGAAAACCACACGTAAGATCATGCATATGCATAAAAGCTTGCATATCAATTCGTCAGTTTCGCGATTATACATTTCACGCCGTCTGGCGCCAGAGTCTGGTATAGCAGATCCTGGCCCAGACTGGTCATGATATACACCAGACAAAATTAAAATAACGTCAAATAATACTAAATAGGTTTCTGCAATAGTCTTACACTATATTTCAGCCATTTCTGGGAGAATATACTGCAGAGACATCACTACATTTCAGGCGAGACACACTGAAATATTACAAACATAACCACTTGTCGTATACGCTTATTGCATGCTTACATGTCTGGGCATACTTGTGAATCGTTTAGATTTCCGATTGCTAGATTTTCAATTTCATTAATTAATTTCTACAATAATTACTTGTGTTGAAACTAAATACCAGAATCTGGTTACTTTATTCACCAGATTCTGTTTTTCGTCTGGTCTTTTTGGTTCAAAATTCATTTTTTTTTGTTCGAAACTTTTTTCAAATATTTCTCCCGCCAGTCGTCGACTAGAGGGAGCAGATGCTGAGCCAGACTCTGGCCTCTGTCATACAAGCCAGAAGTTTCTACTAGGAAATATACATTCGACTACAATCAAATTATTCGAGTATATTAAAATAATAATGATATAAAATTTTGATTATGTAATATATTTTTAAAATCATGTGTAATATTTTTCATTAGGTTTTACACAAAAAATACAAAGTCGGATGTGCGAAGGACCACACTACTATACTTACATATTTTTTGCGTATTCGAATCAGAATATGGTGTCAGATTCACTACGTCAAGCCAGGTTTTTGAAAAAATTAGCCATTTTTTACGTTTACTAAAAACTTCATACGGTGCAAGCATGATGTTAAACAAAATTGTAGCATGGCTTTGATTGAAGATTCAAAGTTTTTTCTGCGCGTATGATAACAAGTGCTGAGCTAGAGCATGAAAGTAGTTCAATTTTGAAACAAATAGTTACATGTTCTAAAAAAAGATTGAATTTTCTGAAAAGGATACTAATGTTATACCGATGAAATAGTTTTGTACAAAATACATTCATTAAAAATAAAATTCATGAATTTTGAAGCGAAGAGAACTAATTATCTACTAAACAATTCAATTCAACAATTCAACAAAAAAAAATGATTTTTGAACAAAAAATATAACTAAAAATTAAATCCATAGCCAAAGCAGATTAATTTTGAATGCAACAATTGCATTTTTAACAAAGAAGGATGAATTTTCAACAACGAAGCCTTCCTTCCTACAGAAAAAAAAAGATTTTTCAAAAATATACATGAATTTTCAATTATAAAAAATCAATTTGAAATTACAAATATCTTTCCACAACCAAAAATGAACGTTGAATTTTGGATTATACAAATTAATTTTTAACAACAAATTACGCGACTTTTTAACGAAATTGTTCCATTTTAAACCAAAGAGATGAACATTTAACCAACAAATAATAATTTTTAACAAAGAAGATCAACTTTCAATCAAGTACTTAGATTTTCAACAAAAAAATTGATTTTTTGAACAATAATATTAGTGTTCTAAAAAAATATGACTTTTCAACTAAATACATCAATTGAAAATAAAGTTGTTGCATTTTGAGACGAAAGAACGAAAAAACAAAAAAATAAAGGAAAAATAAGTGGCATTTTCAAACATAAAATATTATTTTTCAACAATAAGTGATTTTTCAACAACAAAATATTTAATATTCACGTATATATACTTTAATTTTGATAAAACTATTTGTATTACCTATCAATATAGTTTTATTTGCAAACAAAAATATGAATTTGAAACTAAAAGGTTAATTTTCAAGAAAATAGTTGAATCCTCAACCAAAAATACTTTTGAATTATATAATAATTTGTAATTCGAAAATAATTGTTATATAAAAACATTTTAAACATTTTCAATAATATAATGTTCAATTTTTTACATTTTTAGAATTATTTTTGTTATAGTAAAGATAAACATGGCTTCACAACTACCGTACACAACATCCGAAGCGATATCAGAAATTTCGTTCTGGGACAGAACAGTGTATGTAAAATATTTTTCGTTATTTAAAAATGTTTGATTTTTAAACAATATTAAATATTTGATCGTGTTCATCGTATTTATTGTTTTCAGGGAAATCGTGGCATTCACAGAACACATCACTCAGAGAAGAATCATGGGAAAAATAGAACTACTCAAGTTTTTTATAATCAACAACAGTGGACAGACAATCTAGTGTGTCATCTAGGGGGCCGAAGACATTGATCAACTACAATCTACTATTGTGAAAGATGCAGTAAGGTTTTCAATTTTTGTCATTTATTACAGGGATCACAGTGCTTCAGTAGTTTCATTTTTGGGAAAATAGGGGAATTATTTATTGCAAAACCGGGATTTTTTTTTAAAGTGAATTTTATTGTTTTTTTTTTTTAGAATGAATAGCTTAATAAACAATGATTAAAAAGTAAATGCATAACTTGAAGAAGTTACATCAATTACGTAAGGATTATTTTCTAAATTTTAGAAACCCTGATACCCAATCATAAGGATTCATCAGATTTTTTTGACGAATTTTTAGGGATTTTTAGGATTTAAGAACCATTTCCGCGAAGAATAAAGCACTTTAAGAAATTCATAGGCTTCTCCAGAGATTAATCAATATTAAAAAGGATTTAAGGACGTACCGAAAAATTGTTATGTATTTTAAGAATTTAAAAACGATTTCAGTGGATTATGAAGAATTTTCAGGTATTCCTAAGAATTGTAATACATACAAATTTTCAGAGATTTAAAAATAAATAACGAAGGATTACGGCGAATTTTTACGAGTTATACAAGTTTTAAAAACATTTCCAAGGATGACAAAGATTTTTAAGGGATTCCTAGGGATTTTAATAGGTTTATAAATATTTAAAAGAAATCACATGATTTCAGAGAATTTCAAACATTTTAAAGAGATATCGAAGGATTTTCACGAACTTGTACGAATATTAATATTCTAAGAAAGATTTTCGCGGATTTTTAAAAATATTTGAGAATATTAACAAATAAATCACAAGATTCAAAAGGACTCTAAACAATTTCAACGAATTTAAAAGGGATTTAAATAATTTTAAATAGAATTTTCTCTTCATTGTGTAATTTCTTAAAATGCGGATAACTTTTTAAAAATTTTAGTTAGAAATCTTTAATAATTCAATGTAGGTAGTTGAATAGCAATCATGTTCAAATTTTGTACTTCTTAAAATTGATAACACCGGCACAAAAAAAAAGTGGTCTGCCCGGAGGACTACACCGGCATATCTATATGTTTTTGGGATCGCTGAATCCGAATCCGGTGTCGAAATACCCAAGTTAGCTCGTATTTTTCTAAAAAACGCAAAAATATACGTAAAATCGACGAAAACAGCGATTTTTCTTGTATATTTTTACAAGAAACAGAGTATTTTCATGCCCGGTGGACTTAACCAGCATATATATATAGTTAAAAGTTTGTCATAAGGACAACCGCAGGATTTCGCCGGGAGCAGGTGATAATCTTAAAAATTACACTTGCTCCCAGCGAAATCGCGGTAAAATTTCAGCTGTAACCACGTCTCACAACCGTGAGAAAGTGGGATTTAGAAACGAGTCTGAGAGGATTAAAAAGTGAATTGTGGAATTAAATAGCAGTCTAAGAGGATGGAAAAGAGGATTTTGGGTTGCAAAAGATGTCTGAGAAGTTGTAAAGGGTATTTTGGAATTAAGAAGGAGTCTGAGGGTATTGAAAGGGGATTTTGGTTCATAAAAAACTTCTGACGGATGAAAAAGTGGATTTTGGATTTAAAATGGAGGCGCGGGTGGTTTAAAAGGGGATTTTATATTAAAAAAGGAGTCTGACGGGATGGAAATAGAGATTTTTTATTTGAAACGAAGTCTGAGAGGATGGAGAGGGTGACTTTTACTTCAAGATGAGTCTAAGAGTATAGAAAAGAGGATTTTGGGTTGCAAAAGATGTCTGAACGGTTGTAAAGGGTATTTTGGAATATAGAAGGAGTCTGAGGGTATTGGAAGGGGATTTTGGATTATAAAAAAAATTCTGACGGATAAAAAGGGGATTTCGGATTATAAAAGGACCCTGAGTAAATGGAAAAGGGGATTTTGGATTGAAAAATAAGTCTGAAAGGATTGAAAAGTGGATAGTAGAATTAAAGAGCAGTCTGGGAGGATGTTAATAGGGATTTTTAATTCAAAAAGAAGTCTGAGAGGGTAAAAAGGGGGGTCTTGGATTATAAAAGAACACTGATTGACTGGAAAAGGGGATCCTGGATTTGAAAAGGAGTCTGGGATGATATGAAGGGGGACTTTGAATTCAAGATGAGTCTAGGAGTATGGAAAAGAGGATTTTGGGTTGCAAAAGGTGTCTGACGGGTTTGAAAGAAGATTTTGGATTATAAAAAAAGTCTTACTGATGAGAAGGTGGATCTTGGATTATAAAAAAAGATTGACTGAATGGAAAAGGGGATTTTGGATTTGAAAAGGAGTCTGGGATGATATAAAGGGGGACTTTGAATTCACGATGAGTCCAAGAGTGTAGAAAAGAGGATCTTGAGTTTCAAAGGTGTCTGAGGGGTTTTAAAGGGGATTTTGTATAAAAAAAGTCTGTTGGATGAATAAGGGGATCTTGGATTATAAAAGGAGACTGACTGAACGGAAAAGGGGATTTTGGATTTGAAAACGAGGCGGGAGAGGTTCAAAAGAGGATTTTATATTATAGAAGAAGTCTGAGGGGATGGAAGAGGGGATTTTTTACTTGAAAATAAGTCTGAGAGAGTGAAAAGTGGGATTTAGAAACGAGTCTGAGAGGATTAAAAAGTGAATTGTGGAATTAAATAGCAGTCTAAGAGGATGGAAATAGGGATTTTAATTTTTCAACTCCTAACCCATCAAGAAATCATTTCTCCTTCAGGAGTTTTGTCAGTTTGGGTTCAATAATTCAAAGGGTGAAATTTTCTCTAAACCGTTCCTTCAGATCTCGTTTATCTTTCATGGGATCGTATGTGTTTTGAAAAAGCTGTCGGGTATGTTTTTACTGGAACAAGTGGAGTTTGCGCATGGGGTGGCTAGGTGCCACGATACCTTGGAGTCATGAACAAGCAGTAGAACGTGCCGGTACGAAGCGGCGGTCGGACGGTTTTACCTTTCGTCCTTTCTTGCTTCCTCAAACCTTTCTTCAGTTCATACACGAGGTTAAAAAGAAAAAAAAAAGTGAGAAAAAGTTCATGTCTTCACTCCTCATTCCCATCAATCAGGGGTTGTTAGTCCTTCTCTGAAAACCTTTTCAACCCCAATTCAAAGAAAACCGAAAGGGGTGAAAAAGCGGAATGATGTCTTTTCCCCCTATGATTAACGACTTTGATGAACTTTTCACAAGTTTCTGAAAGATCGGAAAATTAGCCAAAAAAATCGGAGAAATTCAGTGATCTGTGATTAAAATAAGGTGCGTGAAAATGAAGAGAATACATTTTTTTATCTGCTTCATATAAAATGGTCAGAGTCTTTGATAAGAGTGCCGATCTATCTTTGATGATACACTTTCCTCTGGTCTGAAGTTTTTTTTAGGAAGATGTAAACATTTGGAAAAGGTGAAAATATACAAAGTGCGATTTATCGCTACCGGAAGTTGCAGAGACGATTGGAAATGTAATTTAGCCGAGGTCTGAAGTCTGATGTAACTTATTTGACCTATTATCGGAGAAAATTCTTATTAAAGAGAGGATTCGAGAATGATAAGACAGCAACGTGACACCATATATATTTGTCACGGACCTTTTCAGCGTGAAATTGAAAAGCAAAGTGGAAACTCAAGTGTGTGAAGATAAATCGTGCAAAATCGCTCAGAACATTTCCAGATCACGGGCATTTTTTCTTTCGTTTATGTTGGCTCTGATTTATTTTCAAACGGGATAATCGACACGACGGGAGACTCGTAGAGCTTGAAAGTGTAGTGAAAAGTTGGAGGCACCTACGTTTAAAATTCACTCGGATTTTTATTCCATTGCTTCAAGGTTCTAATTAAAAAAAAAAAAAGAAAAAAAAATTCAATTCGTAATCATGATGCAGCGAGTGTGTCTACTTCCGTCGTAGGGTGAAGTGAAGAAATTTTGACCCTTAGTGGAGATATTCTTGAAACGAGAAGACTTCTTCCTTGAAATTAGGTGAGTCAAAATTTTGCATTAATTCGAAATTATTTTTTATTTTGTGAAACGAATATGTGATTTTTTGAAAATCAAATTCGAAAAGGAAAACCAATATTTGGTATTTAACATTAAATTTTTTTTTATTATGAATTATATGAGTCACTTTCTATATATTATTGCACCTTTTTCTGAGATAGGACAATTTACAATAAATTACAACAAAAAATTGTCCGTTTTTTGTAAAAATTTGTAAATACTTCAAAATTTGAGAAGTTTTTGAATCATAGCCAAAAATTGCAGTTCATTAGATTTCTTATCGTTTTTTTTTAATCGCTTAAAATCGTAGAAAATTACAAAAGATATATTAGAAACTAAATTTTTTTGCTAAATTTCAACACTTACAAAATTTGACAAATATTTATAATAAATTTCAATATTCACATTTTAAATATTTTTATTGGATTCTGAATTTCTTAAATTTAATTAATACCTACAAAGTTATAATAATTAGAAAATTGTAATTTTTGGAGAAAATTTGTGATTACGTGTTGGATTTCAGAAGTTTTTTAATTACAGATAACAATTGTGGTTTATATTAGATTTTTTATTGTTTTTTTTAATTCGTTTGAAATCGTAGAAAATTACAAAAAGTCTACTAGAAACTAAAACTTTTTGCTAGATTTCAACGATAACAAAAATTAATTTTATTAAGTAGAATTTTTTTAATTAAAATTCAGTTTTAAATGAAAATTTTCAATATTTTGAATAATTTGAAATTATTTTTTATTTTGTGAAACAAATATGTGCTTTTTTGAAAATCAAATTCGAAAAGGACAACCAATATTTGGTATTCAATATTAAAATTTTCTTTTTTGATTATAAAGTATATGAATAACTTTCTATATGTATTTGCACGTTTTTTAGGATAGGACATATGACAACAAAAGTACAAACAAAAATTGTAATGTCTTGTCAAAATTGTAATTTTAAAGGACCCAAACGATTTTTTAAATTGTAGGCTTAAAATAGTCGAAAGTCATCTCCAAAATAAAATTTCCAGGCAACGCGGACGGGCAAGCTCATTTCAGTGAAAACTGGTTCAAGCTAAGCAAGTTTGTTAATCATGGTTGCCTCTGCATTCGATGTCTTCGTTCGTACTGGCGATTTTCTTTATTTTTGAAAAAGTCTGTTAAACATATTTTGTACGTGTAATTACAGATTTTAAATCATGGAAAAGCCTCGCCGAAAAAGAAGTCCAGGCTTTTTTTCCGCGCAGAGGGCCGTCGGTAATGGAAAATATGATTAGTGTCACATATCAGGACCATATCTTCCGAAAGGCACAGGAAAGAGGCTGAAGTGGAAAAAAACCTGTGAAACCGGTCAAATATGTCCTACTAGAATGGTAACTACTAATTTTAAAGTAAAATAATTTTAAACATAATTTTGTTGAATTATTATTTTATAGATTATTAGTTATTTATGTATAGGTAACTACCAATGTTGAAGGCCGCATTACCGTAGACTTTTACAGGACACATGTGAGGCATCCTCAGTCCTATAAGTTTTTACGTTCAACGAAAGAGGAAAGAGACGAACTAGCAGATAAAATCAAACTGAGTGTGCCTTTTAATCGAATTCTTAACGACATTAGAAAAAAGTAGGAACTATTGGCCGTTCTCATATTGTAGATAAGCGAGACTTATACAATATTGTTAGGGATTACGACTTGGATCGGGACATCGCACACAAAAATGATGCTTATAGTAACGAGATGTGGGTGCAAGAACAGACGAGTCTCAAGGACCACTCACCTGTGCTACACTTCAAAATGCAAGGATGTGAAGATGGCAGTTCTCTACTGAAGGAAGATTACATGATAGTAATCATGATACCATATCAACGGGAGATAATAGCGAAGTACGGCAGTGAAAAAATCTGCGTAGACAGCATACATAAAACAACCCATCACGACTTCCAGCTCACAACAGTGGTCACTGTCGATGAATCTGGAGCTGGTTGCCAAGTTGCATTCTGTCTCAGTAACAGAATACATACTGTGGCCATGTCACAGTTCTTCCATTCGGTCAAAGAAAAAGAAGGGCTAATTTCAGCTCGAGTATTCATGTTCGACGATGCCCCAGCGTACTTCGATGCCTGGACCACCGTCATGTCAAAGCCACAGCACCACTTAATCTGTATATGCAACGTGGACAGGAGCTGGAGAAACCCTACCGAAAATGTAGATTATTTCTTTATACTTTCTAGACTCAGTTCGTCTAGCGAACGTCTAGTGCAATTTTATGACGGTCGCCTTGTCAAGGGTTTGTCTAGAGTTCATCTAGCGGCGTCTACTAAGTTTTACCTGCGACCCTTTTAAATCTAGCATTCGTCTAGTATCATCTAGAAAGGGGTCAATTCTGGATGATGTGCTCCTAGACGATCTCATCTAGAAATTGTCTAGATTTCCGGTAGGGAACAACCTAAATAAAATTAAAAATCCCCTGAAGCAAACAGAAGTTTACCAGGCTTGCCGAGCACTGACGGAAATAATGGATATTGATAAATTTAAAGATTCTATGGACAAGTTTTTATCAATGTGCGAGGATGATAGCGATACAATATATTTTGTCGTCTACTTCCGTAAATATTACGCTCAACGTCCTGAGCAGTGGGCATTTTGTTTTCAGCTTGATCTGTCCATGACCACAAACATGTATTTGGAAGCTGTAAATACAAAATTAAAATACTGCTACATGCAAGGTAACCAGAATAGGAGAGTCGACAAGTGCATCGGTGTTCTTATGCGTTTCGCCAGAGACATGATGTTTGAAAAGGTCATGCAAATGGCAAAGAACAAATCAACCTTCCGTATGGAACAGATCGCCCACAGTCACCACCGAAGAAAAGATATCAAAGATAGTAAGATAAAAGCTTTTGACCAAATACCTGTACCGTACACTCAGCGACACCAGGAAGAGGGCCATACACTGTATCAATTAGCACCTCGAACAATTGCTCAGGATGTCCTTTGTCGTGTCCTGATTGTCTCATCTGCATTCATCAGTTCACATGTACCTGCGTGGACTACAAGACCCAGGGAAACTTTTGTAAGCATATACATGCTTCTATGCGCATGTCAAAAGAAATGTTTTCCCCTGCGATAAATGAAGAAGAAGCCACTTCAGCCTTTGAAGACGACAACGACGACGTCATTCAGGCATCTCGAGGACAGTTAGGTGACATAGGAGATTATGTATCGACTTTGCTTCTCTTCATTAAGCATTGGCACTTTTGAACTCATAGGAATCTAAAATTCAGGCTTGTATATAACATTTTCCAGAGACTTTAAATTATTTGATATTTCTTATACTTTTTATAAGGTAAAGGTACCTATCATGAGACAAATTTTGAGGGGGTTTTGAGATTTTCATTAATTTTTGAAGAAAAGTAGAATATATTTTCAAAATATTTATATCAATGAATGAGCTGATCTTTTCTGAATGCGAAACGCCTTTTAAAAGTTCAATTTAGTCTAAGCAAAGTTATTATATTTATGAAAAAGCGGAACGACCTATATGTACGAGTACCTATTGTGAAACAACTTTTGGACTCTTGTACATTACAGTGTTCGTTGAGAATGCATACTTTTTAATTGATTAATCAACTCCTTGGTTAAAAGTTAAACACTTTTGTTAAAAATTAATTTTTTTTCGTTGAAGATTCATCATTTCAATTGAACATTCATTTATGAAAATTTAACTATTTTCTTGAAAATTCATTTTTTGTTGTTGGAAACTATATTTTTTTAAACAGTAAATTTAACTATTCTATTTTGGTTAAGAATGTATCTTTTTTGGATGAAAATTCAATTATTTGGTTGATACTTGATCTTTTTTATTAAAAAATTCAACTATTTGATGGAAATTTTTTGTACCTTTTTGTTATAAAATTGAATTATTCCAGTTAAAGATTCATCATTTTAGTTAAAAATTCATCACATTGGTTGAAAATTGAACTGTTTGGTTGAAAATCCGTTTTTGGTTAAAAATGATTTGCTTTAACTTACTATTTACCTACTCCATTTTTTGTTGAAAATTTATCTCTTTTTTTGTAAAATTCAACTATTGGTTAAAAATGTATCATTTTCAGTTGCAAATTCAACAGATTGGTTGCAAGTTCATATATTATGTTGAAGATTGGTATTTTTTTGTAGAAAATTAATCCTCATGGTTGAATATTCATATCTTTGTTGAAAATTCAACCATTCCAGTTGAAGATTCATCATTTTATTTGAAAAAAATATATATCACTTTGGTTGAAAATTGAACCGTTTTAGTTGAAAATCTGTTTTTTTTTTTATATTGAAAATTAATTTTTTTTTACCTAAAGTTTAACTATTATATCACAATAACATAATATAAGCTATATCAACATAATAAGTTACACATTTTATTGCAAATGTACCTCTGCGTTGAAAACGTGTCATTCGATATGTAACACCCATGTTTCTTCGTTCCATAAATACGGACCGTATTAAAAAAGGTAAATAATATCGATTTACAATTCTTCATCACTAAACATCACCACTTATGTAATTTGAAGACGATTAGAAAGAAAAACGTTCACTTTCTATCTATAAACGGTCAAACTGTGCATTTGTTTATAACATGAACAAATAATTTTGATTGACAATTTTTCATCCCTAAATATCACCAATTATGTAATTTGAAGACGATTAGAAAGAAAAACGATTCGTTTCTATTTATAAATGGTCAAACTATGCATTTGTTTACAAGATTTGTTTATAACATAAACAAATATTATCGATTGACAATTCTTCGCCACTAAAGCTCACCACTCATGTAATTTGAAGACGATTAGAGAGAAAAACTATTACTTTCTGCATATAAATGACCAAAATATGCTTTTGTTTATGAAATTTGTTTATAAAATAAAATTTACAAATGTTACATTTTCGCTCCTTGTTTTTTTATATACAAAATAGAAAATAACAGGAATTAAACAATCGAATCCATAGACGCTCTTGCGCAACTATCGCTGATCACCTCTAAACTAAAAAAATTAAAATCGGTTGATAATTGTGGACTGTAGGTGATTTTGAATAGTAAATTCCCGATTCAGCCCACTGTGTGCCGCCCGCCGTGAGCGGTCCATCCTCCAGTTGTGGATCAGCGGGCTGTCGGTCTCGGTCTTGCCGGTCGAGTGTTCCGTCTTCCTGATCCTGAGCCCTCACCTGTAGTTTCACCAGCCTGGTGATGGGTCGGATGTAACAGCTATCTGCTGTAAGTACCGTGGCAACACGGACTAGGCCATCTGGCCCGGGATGAACGGAAGTGATCCTCCCGAGAGGCCAGGTTCCGCTGGGCTTGACAGGAGGAGGGTCGATAATGACGAACATGTCGTTGACCGCTCGGTTCGAGCTGGGCCGGGTCCACTTGGCTCTTTGTTGGAGATTGTACAAGTACTCACGGCTCTGGCGCGCACAGAAGCGGTCGCGGAGGCCTTTGACTAAACTCCAGTGTGTTGCGTGATCCAAGGGTGTATCGGCCATGGAAGGCCGCGGCATAGAGGTGAGTGACCTGCCGGTGAGGAAGTGAGCAGGCGTCAGGACCTCGATGTCATCTGGATCGCGGGTGATCAGCGTGAGGGTTCTGCGGTCTAGAACCCTCTCGATTTTGACTAGCAGCATGGAGAACTCCTCAAATGTGAGCTTGCGGGGCCCGGCGCGGCGACTCGTCGCAGATGAGATTTCGCAGACTTGAGGCCCGCTTCCCAAAGGCCGCCAAAATGGGGAGCCGAAGGAGGGATGAAGTTCCAGGTAATACCCTGCTGGGCAAGGCTTCCTTCGACGAGGCCCCAATCCATCTCTGCGGCGCGCAGCAGGCGACGAAGTTCGGTGTTTGCCCCGTGGAACCTTGTTCCGTTGTCGCTCCACATCTCATGGGGCTGTCCGCGTCGGCCGGTGAAGCGGTCGAATGCTCCGAGGAAGCTCTGCTTCGTGAGGTCACCCGCGAGCTCTAGGTGTACGGCCTTGTTGGCCAGGCAAACGAAAAGGGTGGCATAGCCCTCGGTCGTCCTCACTCCACGGCCCTTTGTTGCAAAGATGTCGAATGGGCCGGCGTACTCCACGCCGGTCCAGAAGAAGGCGGCTGACGGAGTCATCCGGGCAGCTGGCAGGGGGGCCATGGCTTGCTTCATGGGCCTAGCAATGGTATAGGTGCAGACCGTGCAGTTTCGGACGAGCTTCCTGACCGGTGCTCTTCCGCCGACTATCCAGGCGCGTTGGATGGCGTGGAGGTACATCGCGCGGATGCCGGCGTGCAGGCTCCGGAAGTAAGACCAGTCGATAATAAGCCGAGCAAGGTGGCTGCGTCTGTCCAGGATGATCGGGTGCTTCTCATCGGGAGGGAGCGTCGAGTTAGTAAATTTCAATGTTTATGATTAATGTATGGCTGCGGATTAGAATGGTCCGAAAATGGATTGGAAAATCTTTTTTCTTCGAATTTGTATGCATATCTTACATGATTAATATTATTAGAGTTTGCGCAAAAGATATTCATGTGAATTTTTAGGTTAGGAACAGAGCTGCCAATCGCCTACTTGCGGAGTTTGGGCAATAGTTGTTCATGTTTTTTTGGCAGCCCTGATCCTGATTGAAATATAAAGAGGTGACGATAGCTTATGAAGTCGGGTGGCATATCGAGTATAACCGAATTCCTCTTTATCTGCGTGGCACTGTGATTGATATTCTGGCCTAAATGATACGAGTTTAAGCTTCACTTCAATTTCATACGTAGCAGACAAAGAAAGTCATTATGTTATATTTTTTCACAATTTGGGTAAAATTAGCCTTCATTTCGAGAAAAAAAAACTCGGACCAGTTTACAGAAAACTGTCAAACATTCTGTTATAGATTTTGCACAACATTTTATATAATTTTAGAATTTTGATTGCACTAGATAATTAGTATATGCATTACTTACAAAAATGATAGTATAATTTACTTGAGGCAAAACATGCTACAAATGTATTATCTAAGAAATTAGTGAAAAGTGCTAACAATGGGGGGGGGGGGCAAGAATTGGTTCTCTTACCCTCTAATACGATTTGCAGTAGTTCCTCTAATTATAGAGAAAAAATTCCAGTAAATCCAAAATGAATAACATTTTTTATTAATTTGCATATAGTTTTTTATAACTAACAGATTAGTTTTATAAATAACAAAATGTGACTTGCCGCGCGTGACATAATCCGATACCGTACTTTCAATATATTTTCTTGATACTTGAAAAACTTTTTTTTAATTTTCAACTATTTGAATGTAATTAGAATTTCCTATAATATTTCATTTAAGCATTCCTCGTCCACTTTAAAAACTAAGAGGTTCAGATAATATCTTCAAAAATAATACAACATGCATGAAACTGCAGTCAAAATCAACGTGTCACACTTTGAGACTGTTTCTATATCATCAAACAATGCAAACATAGAATGGCAACGATTCCCCTCAACAGAGAAAAAGAAGTCTGCAAACATGAGAGATCGTTTAAAACCAACTGACAGGAAAGCAATGTCACTTAAAGAAGCAATCATGAGTAAGAGTGAAGTACTCGTAATTAATATTCACTCTGATTTTGATCATATGTACAGTTCGGCGAAATCAGGGAATGTCTAGGAGCAATGTAAAAGTTAAGACTGAAATAAAAAAATGAAAAAAATTTTCTCTAAAAAATAGGTGTGTCAATGACTGTTGCCAAATTCACACACATAATTAAGAATTTAGTTTCCGTTTAAGGACTTGAAAGAATGTCACATTTATGAGCATCATAAAACTGATAAAAATTTAAGATAAATTATTAATGTCAACATTTATTTAAACATAGCCAGACATATTTATCAGCATTAAAATTTATATATTTTTATGAGCAAAAGTAGCTTTATTGACAAATATCAATCAAAAATTGTATTTTTAAAACAGGTGACAATTTACCATTTTTCAATTTTCCCGTGTGGAAATTGCCAAATGTTTGCCCAGTTACAAGTTTGGCCCCAACTTGGAAAATTATTTTATGGCTACAATACAGAATGACTTGAAATTGTCTTGGATTGGTCTTTACCCAAGGCAAAATCAAGACCAAATATTTTTACCCGGGTTAGAATGGCATTCTCGTCGCAGTGATAATATATCTTATCTACAATGATGGCTGTAAGGAATTTATAAATTGTTGGAAGACAGGCTATCGGTCCAAATTCAGATGGATTTTCAGCGTCTGGTATTTTAGACAACATATACGTAGTACCTTTGAGCATAAAGCCTGGCATCAGTTCTGGGTCTTCTATGATCTTCTGAAAACACATTGCCAACACAGGATGCACACTCGTCAGACACTTGTACCAGAAGTTGTGCACCATGCCCGGACTTGGAGCTTTCCAGTTACTTGCCCTTTTCAAGACCGGTGAAACATCTGAAGCTGTGATGTTAATCAGCTCCATTTCAGGGTTATTGCTTGCTCTTGCTTTCTCTGGTTGGAACCATACAGTGTCCAAATTGCTTCTGTTAGTTTTTTTATCATCATTATAATTATCATCATCATCATTATTATTATTGTACGTGAACATGATAACTTTCGAAGGAATTATCGGATTGGACTACCCTTTGGGACAATATTTCAAGGCCTGAAGAGAAAGGACGTGTTCGTTAACCAGCCATTTTAGACCAACGGTTCTGATTTTACCGAACAAAAATGCTTTTTAAAAACTGAAAAATTCAAATTTCCAGCAAAGATTTACGAGATAAGAAAAAAGCGTTGAAATCCAAAACTGTTCATCTCAAGAATATCTACAAATTTGCTTGAAACTATTTTTTTGGTGAAACGCATATTTTCTGCTATAATCTTAAAAAATATGCAAAGAAAAAAATTTTGTTTTCCATACAAACTATGCAAAATACGATTAAATGTGAAAAATAAAAACAGTTTATCTTAAAAAGGTATAAAAATTTGTTTGAAATCATTTGCATGGTATAAAATGATGCAGGAAACAATAAAATATTTAACTGAACAAATTTTCACCTGAAATCGAAGTCCCGGACCGAGGTAAATAAATTATTGAATTATATATTATATATATTAATTATATAAATAACATAAATTTTGTGTTTTTTAAATACTCTCATCGAGTGCGAAACGCGGGACACGTGATAAGAATGTATTCGTTAAGGCTGAAAGAGCTTTAACAAAAGAGAATTCACAATCACCAAATTACAGTAGTCAGTGGTAATACCTTTAATTTAAAAAGGTACAAACTTGGGAGATGAACAAAAACTGAATGCATAGTGTGAGCTAAATACATTGTCGAGCGAGAAGCGCAATATCAGACGGACGCGACAAAATTGCAAGCGGAGCGAGTTGCACTCGATGAGAATGTGCTCGATTTTTCTAATATAGTTTCACCCCCTAAATTGACATATTTCAACAAAATAATTAACCTATATTTTTTTATATACAATTTTTTGAACTACCAAAAGACTTTAAAGTTGTATAACATGCAAAACTGAAAAATCAAAAAGAAAAGAAAGAATATTTTGGTATAATAATTAATTTTTTTAATGAAAAAATATAATGGAATCAAAGGCTTACAATTTAAAAAATCGAGAGATTAGGAGTACCAAATTTACTTAAATACTGTCAATAAAGGGGTTCGAATATAAAAAAGATCACAATAAAAAGAAAACAAAAAAGAAAAACCTTTTCTCAATTAATTCTATAGCTGAAATTTATAATTTCAAAAATAAAATTTTCTCAAAAATAATTTCAGCGTGTCCTAAAATACTTATTTGAAGAAATAAAATCTACCCGCTGCGCGGGTATATTCTCATGGCGCGCTGCGCGCGCGGCTAGCAAGTTTTAGCGCGCCTAGGGCGCGCGACTGTTGGTTCTGGCGCTTCGCGCTCGGTCTTTTAATTTTCCCCATATTTATGCACAGACCGTTTAAAATTCAAGGTCAAAGCATCGACAACTGTAATTTGGTGATTGTGGATTCTCTTTTTTTAAAGCTCCTTCGGCTTTAACGAATACATCCCCATTACGTATCTCGTGCTTCGCACTCGATTTTGTACAGAATATAAACTTTTCTACATTATGTTCAACACTATTATATCAAATGTATATTATATCTATTCCTATACCTCGGCCTGGGATTGCTTATATAGATATTGCAAAATAAAGAACAAATTTTATTCATCATGATTAATTCAATATTTGTTTCTTATTTTGCATTAAATTTCATTTTCAGCCACCCTGAAAAATGTATCATTTCAATAAATGTATATTAGTACAATTCATAATATATGAATCAGTATTGAAACATGCGTGTTTTCATTAAGTGGTTTTTATGATGGAAAAAAAGACCTAGTGTAAAGTGGTTTTGAGAAAATTTGTATATATAGTTTAAGCGAAAAATTTTGTTGAATAAAATGTTATTGTAGCTTGTGTCCTTTTTCCAAAAAGGTAATTTTTTTGTTTTTGATATGTTTTTATAACAAGAGTTTATAAGAAATTTGTAGATCATCTTTGGTTGAACAACTTTTGCCTTTTTATTTATTTTTTTCGTCTATTATGTCGTTTTTCCAAAAGTTAAATTTTTTATTTTCTATTTTATTTTTTACGATTAAAAGAAAATCTACATGTCCTATCAAAAAATTATTGGCGACAAATTTGTAGCTCTTTTTGGGGTAAACAAAGTTTGTTGATTTATTTTTTTCGTATCTTGTGTCGCTTGGCTAGAAATTCAATTTTTCTATTTTTAATGCAGTTTTTCACGAATAAAACAAAAACTGCGCGTCCTATCAAAAAGTAATTTGTAACAAATTTGTAGATTTTTTTTTAATATACAATTTTTTTAAAATCTTTTTTCGTATCTTGTATAGTTTGACCGCAAAACAGTTTTGAAACAATTACAAAAATGAGTGAAAATGAAAAATTTCAGCCCAACAGCAGCTTTAGTCGTCAACTGTAGATTGTATGACAACTAAAGTGAACTCAAAGTGGCTTATCCAGATACAGACTCGACCATAAAGCCCCCTACTACAGGCGCAAACCTGTAGCCCAGCACATTTCCCAAATTTTTTTCACACTTTCTGGGGAGCCAACCAATTTTTTTACAATACCTGAACTCTAGGGGGACACTTGACTTCAATGAGTTGAATAGCAGAGTAATAACACTAAAACTGTCGTAATATAACTTAAGTACTGTACTGTACCGATTTATAAATTTCAAAAATATATTGTTTATCTTGTTGATATGAAGAAAACGTATTTGATATTAAGAATAAAACAGTAATGTACATGATAGATTTGTTCGCGTCTTCGAGACGCATCGGTTGCCCAATTCAAGAACCTTTCATGACCTACCATAACCTACCAATATCGTTTATAAATTTTGCAACAAATTTATTTACCTTGTTTATGAGTAGATTTTTTTTATATTGGGAATATAACAATACTGTATTTGATTTAATTGTTCACGACTTTGAGACGCGTGAATTGACTTATTGGCGATTGGATACTAATGGGCCCAAGTGGAGAGCCACACATAACAATTTTGTGAGACTCTCCACGTGGGGTGATCGCTAGAGGAAACATGTTGGTCCCATCGTAGTATAAAAAAGACGGAGAAAGGAAAAAGTGAGAGGTTGGTTTTTGGTTGACTTTTGCCCTTTTTCTCCCTCTTTTTTCATTGTGTTATTCTTGTCTCTAATGAGCCGAAAAGTGAGGTTTTGTAGGAAGTTTATTTTTAAATTGTGAACCAATTTATTGCTTATTCTGCAAAAATTATTCATGATAAAATGGATTTCTTTTTAATCTTAATTTATAAATTTTAAATAGAGACACCAAACTCACGATTCTTTCCAATCTGTAGGGTTTGCTTATAAATTTCATTATTAAGATTTCTTTAAATTTAGTTTACACATTTTACTCAATTTTCTTGTAAGAAGTCTTCCAAATTCCCATAATTGTATACATTCCACAATTTCCAAAATTTTCAGAAATTTCCATAAATTACATAACTTTTCATAACCTTTCATTATTTTATCAAAACTTCATCAATTTGCGAAAATTTTCATAAACCTTACGTTTCTATAAATGTCTGTCCTGTTTATTTCACTTTGTTTGATACTGGACGCGAATTTCACAATTTGTCTCAATTTATAGGCGGCACTTTTAGTTTCGCGGCTAATCCTTTCTTATGGGAACATATAATATTGTTTGTATTCGGTCAAATAATTAAAAACCTAATTGCGTTAAAATGGACCAAGTAAATGAGAAATTTACATTTCATTTTTGGTCAGTAAAACATTCAACTTCTTTCTGACACGAAATATATTAAATAAACTTTAACAAAACTATCGCTTACACTTTATTTATTAACAATTTTGGTTGTGTTATTTTTATTAGAAACACATACTTATGTAAGTGGTTAACACTCGGATGTTTTGGATAAACATAAATGTTAGTTTGCTGTCACGTGCAGTTCAGGCAGTCATTCGCGTGTTTACTAAAGTATAATTTAGTGAATAGAAACTTCTGAAGATGGCACTTCGTTATGTATAATGCAGTTTCATCTACATTTTGCACTCTACATAACTTTCATCTGGTGTATGCTGACTAAGGCCCCAACTTTTCCTGAATAGAACTTGTTGGTCTTTATTTTATCTTAAGCAGGTCCTGATGAGAACTCACTAGTCCTGCTGTTCTGGTGAGATTTTGACCACTGCCCCAATTGAAATGGTTACACAATGGGGCGATTTCTACATGTGAGTTATGAATGCAAGAATATGAAATTACACTCCCCGTCGAGTTTGATACGGAAGTTTCCGTAATAATAGCACTAACTACTTGACTGGCTAATGTTAAAGAAACTTCCGTATCAATAGCCACTGCCTCAATTTTAATATTAATTTTGAATTATATTATATTGCACTTACTTGTAAAATTAAGGAAAACCATACAGGTAAAGAGTAGTAGGACGATTTTCATTTTTTAAGATAGAGACAACGATAGATAAGTAATAACTATAATATTTAAAAAATTTTATGAATGGTAACTCTTACATTTATTGAATGTATTCACTTTTATAAGAACCAATATCTGTTTACACAGCTTTATCTTTGTTATTCAAAGCAGAGTGGAAAGACGAAGATTATTAATTATATAATTTTTCATATCTGAAAGATTTATTACCCGTAGGACTTTCAGATGTGACTTTCTTCCTTTCAGGTGTGAATTTCTTATGAGTCTAAAGTTCGCAATGCTTACAAAAAACGCAAATAAAAAATATTTTTTTCTAAAGGCACGAGACTCAAGTTAAGAGAAAAAACTGTTTATTTTTAAAATTAACAAGAAGAACATGATACAGACATTCAATATTTACACTTAAAATGTTATGTACTTTGTTTTAAGCTCTGGAATATACCACACGATAAAACCTTTTGACATCGGTTCCGCAATGAGTCGAAAAAAGAGCCTCCAAATATAAAACTATGGTTAAAAATCAATTTTATATGTTCATTTTTTTCATTTTTTACAACAAATCAATAATTTTTATCGAGAAAAGAAACATTTTCTTGGACAGAGCTGAAGATTTTGAATCATCTTTGCTCTATGCAAACTCATTGCGATTCTTTCTAAAAAGTTTCATCTAGTTTTCTTCAGGTGCTCAGACTTTTTTCTTCGATATTATAGTGAAAAAGTGCGAAAATGATCAGAATAGATAATATTCTAACATCACCCAGAAGTCACTTCAAATGGAAACGATTTGAATTTGCCTCGAGAGGGACGTTAGGAACTTTTTCCATCTTTTACTTATGGAGATCAAAATTTTCCAAAATCGCGAATGTGCTGGGCCCTATTAATTTGTTGATCAAATCAAATCACTAGAGAATGATATTACAATATCCCCAAAAAACTACCCCCTCAGTGAAATTGTTCTGAATTTATTTTGAGGGATGTTAGGCAGTCAGTATATTAGGCCCCACGTTTGAAGTACAATTTTAAACATTCCAAAATACATTTTTTAATGTACTTAAAATAATTTTTGTGTACTTTATTGAACCTTCAAGAGATGTTTTGTTGCATGAATACTTGAAAAAAAAAAAATTTTCATATTGATGTTATGCTAGCCAAGTTAGTTTTATTGTTTTTTAGGGGGATAAATTTGTTGTGCAATAAGAATCTCCTACGTCAGTATATGCATAAAAGATTATACCCCGGCTGTTAAGTCAAATCAAGACAAACGTTAGTAAATCACCACCAAGTAAAACACGGTGAATACGTTTTCTCGAACGTATACGTTTCTTTTCCTATTTCCATGGGATATTACAGCCAACTCTTCATCGATTTGCACCAAACCATTAAGAATAAATAAAAAATCGCCAAAAAAAAACCTCTGTAAATTTTAGGGTGGGACGAAAATAAAAAATTCTGGAATACGAAATCGCTCGACAACGCGAAAAATTGGGTATTATGATCCTAAAAAAGTATAATTAAAACTTCTCACTATAAATTCAAGATTGTGTGAAAAATCGAAATTCGCGAAGTAATTCTAAAAGAAATATAGCTTTTAAAAGTCTACTGATAACGTTTTACTAGGCGAAGTTTCTGGTGAGAATAGACTTTTTTTCTAATTAAAATTTGTATGCAAGAAAATGCATGACGTTTCAAGTAAGAAAATTATTGTATACTTCAAACAATACAGTGCATATAAGTGGTAAAGTGGATAAAACTAATAATATATTATATCAGAAATAATATATATAGACATAAGAATGACAACTGGATAAGGAACCATTTGTCTAAATTCTGTTTTTAACTATTTCAAGTAATTTAGGACACTATTTTTGCATTTGCGCGATTATTTTTGCAATATTTTCACGTAAACGCACTGTTTAAATTCCTTTCTTTCTTTTATAAATCCCCAATCAAAAATTGAGAATCAACTTTAAAGACAAAGGCGGAATCCCAGTGAGATATCAAGATAAGTCACTACTATTAATGTTAATAATAATTATAAACTTTTTGAAATTCAACCATCTTTCGTATCAGTGGGGAGAGGGGAATTATAATCTCTCTATGCCAGAAATTAAACTACGTTAAAACACTTTATCCTCTCAATTTGGCTGAAAATTCAAAAACCCTTTTATCGATTGAAGACCTTTCAGTTTCACGAAATACAAGCAACTGTCCGAAATTTGAGGTTAGAGTACCACTAATGTGACACTTAGGATATTTTATTTTATTTCGTGAAACTGAAAGGTCGTAAATCTACAAATGAATGGAACATGACTGAGAAAATAGATTCTACACTTGAGAAATATTGCCATTTGTACATTTATGACTTTTACGTTTATAATACTTTCTCGCAAAAGTCGTATGACGCCATACTAAAATACTCAATTCAAACCGACGAGGGCGCTCTTCGGGCCTCTGTTTAATTGTTCAGCCACTGACGAGGAGGAGAATATACCGGGACCGTAGTGGTAGTTGCCGGAACTGCGAAAGTGGAAATAACCGTCTACAGCCGACGGAAATAGAAGCGACAGGGAATAAGGGAGTTGGGAAATAAGTGAGACTCCACTGTATTTCAAACATTGTTCCGATCTATAAAATATTTTAATGCCTGAAAAATATTTAGAAAGTAGAGAAAGTGGCTAAGCAACTTATAAGAGAATAAATGGATGTTAATTAATAACCATTTATTCGAAAATAAATTTATCCTAATAGAAGTTCCCCTCTTCATTTTTAGGGCTCTTCGACAAACAGCCTCTTCTTTGTAGGGCAATTGCCCCCGATCTATTCGATTTATTCTAGAGTTCTTTATCGATAGCGAATAAAACTCGCGATTAACTCGAGCACTTTCCGTGCTATTAACAACATTGATAATTGGTAAAGTACCGGTTCCACCAAAAATCTAGGAGAAAATATCTTTGCAGAACTACTTAAAATTATAAACAATCATACGAAAAATATTACCTGCTTCCCTAGCTGTATCTAAAAATTTTCGAAAATAAATTACACAAACACAAATTATAACAATCAATATCACTCCACGATTCTTTTTCTCACAGCCCAGGTGCAAAAAAACCTAAACCTACGGATTACGTCCCGGGACTCATCGATCACCTGAACCTGAGGTCACGTTAGGGCATTTACACGCATCAAAACCTGAAATCGTACACCGTTTTTAAGAATAAAATATTGGTGAAAATTAAAATTCTGTTATAGAATAGAAATTATTGTCATAATAGTTTAAGTATTTCAAAGCGAAATAATCATTCAAATTAAGAACTGATAAAAGTCAGACGCAAATCTACAAACAAGACACACACAACATTCATTAAAATTTCGTACCTGACTCAAATAAAAAGGGCGTACGGCAAAACATAAACGAACATTCTAAACTACAAATTAATAATCAATTCACTTTTTATTATAACTAAGTACAGTAAAGTGCATCAAATTTTTCTTCTAATTTTAAATTTCAACTCTATATTTAAAATATTTGACTTACGATAAACAGGGTGTAGTAACTAAGACTCTGTGAACATGAATTATTGCGCATGTATGTATGCATTGATGGTTTGAGTTTGTCGAATTAAATTTTTAAGTCAAGATAAATTAAATCATTAACGCAAAATCCAGGATATACTGAACAGAAAATATGTAAAAATGATTAAAAATATGGTTTTTGTACATTCTGTGTGTTACTTCCAGAATTTCTCATCAATTCTTCAATTTATTTTCGATTAGAAATTTTATTCACGCTTTCAAAAATCAATTCTTGTAAAATACACCTGACGCATATTTTGCAAATTGAAATTGATTACTTTTTTGCAATTTCCACAAATAGAAATACAAAATTTAGTACATGATTTTCCTAAACCTCACTTCTATGTCACTTTTATGACTGCGCAGTCCCCTTGCCTCTCTACGTCCCTCATCAAAAAATAATTTGCGCCACCTACCACCACTTTTTGAACTAATCTGCACCCCTCTGTGGCCCACTGAAGTCCACTCTTCGGCCATTTCTATTACACACAGTCGTATAAGCCTGCTCAATTGTTCACTTTAGTCAATTAGGCATTTTCACTTCAACCACCAGCTAACTTCATTTCTTTAAGTGCTGAGGGGAAAACAATGGACAAAATGCATGGGATTTGGTCTACTTTTTGCCCTATTTTGCTAATATCTCCGTAGAAACTAATTTTTTCTATATATGTGTATTTGAAAACTAGTTTTCACTTTTAGGCAACCATTAAATGGAATTATAAAATAATTATTGTTATTCATTACGAAGATATTACAGAAATAAAGTTTTGTCCCATGCATTTGGTCCATTTGTTTTCCCCTCAGCACTCAACGAAGTGAAGTTAGCTGGTGGTTGAAGTAAAAATACCTAATTACACATTGAATTATTTTTACTAAATGATAAAAGCACAATAGTTTATTTTGATTTATAATATACTCTTCAAGGTTAATATAACTCTCATAACCCAATCCAGTAAAATAATTCTCTTCATGTTCATTTTCAAGAAATCTTATACTTCCTATAAGCAGTCAAAAACTATATTATTATTATTATACCATTAAGTCGTATTCTTTTGGGGATAAGCGTGACTCACTTGGTTCTAGCATGCAGTTCACATAAGAAGAGTGAGGAAGGGGGGGGGGGATCGACTTATAGAATGATCTAGAATTCCCGTGTTGCTTATTTGAAAAACACACTCGTTACGCAACACTGCTCCAACCCAGGTAGCTGAATAATCTATCTAGCAATCACCTCAGGCGAAGAGCTTCACGAAGTCACCATGTAGAGCTCTCCACTCAGGCCCATTAGTATCCAATGTTTTTCGTTTCAGGCATCATTTATCCCACTGACACTCTTCATCATGCATTTCTTATAAACTATTTGTCGCCACACTTTTCTCTCCTGACATACCTCTTTGGCTTTCTTCAAGTCCATGCATTTTCAGATGCAAGCTCTTGTGTTTCTATTATCCTTATATATGTTCCAATTAAGGTCTCATTCACACATTCTAACCATTCTTTCCTCGGTTCATCTTTCATTCTCTCAACATGCCCAAACCATCTCAAGAAATTTCTTTCATTCCTGTCGAGGAAAGCCTCATCTATACCACATTCTTTGAAGATTCTTACGTTACTAGCTTTGTCCATTAAGGTTTGACCGCACAGCATGCGCAGGTATTGCATGCCAACCGCGTTAATTTTACTCGTATCCTTTTCTTGGTATGTCCAGGCCTCGGTACCGTACAGCACAGTGGCTGTAACTGTCTAATTATATGTATATCGCCATTTTAGCTTTATCTCATATATTTGTACTTTTGAAAACGGATTCTGCTCTACCGATAACCTTCTTATCCTCAATTTCACGCTCATCTATCTCTCCATTTATCTTTCCCTCATTAGTGAATAGACTACCAAGATATATGTACTATAACAACTTATTCCATTCTCTAATCATTCCGGACAATATTGCATATTGTTTTCTCACACATTCCTTCAAACACCATAATTTTTGTTTGATTTACGTTAATTTTGAGGCCCATGTTCTTCATGCTTGTGTTAAGTTTATTCCACATTCTTTGCAAGTCCTTGATTGATTCTGCCATAACAATCTTGTCATCTGCGAAAGCCAACCCACGCACCTTCACTGTTTCGAGATCTACACCTTATTTTTTAGATGACAGTTGCTCCCAGTGGGACCCTGCGGTGGTTGTTAACCTTTAGTTTTTAATTATATATATTATATATTATTATATTTATTATATTTCAGTCGGATTCTTTCTTATTTAACAGAATGTAAATATAAAAAGATCTTCGATTTTTTAACGGAGATGGTTGGTAGAACTGAGCACAATTTAAAACAAATTTCTTGCAAAGAATGAGACGATATTTATTGCAAAATTAGAAACAAATATAAAATAATCCCGGCTAATACCCAGTGCTCAAAATTCTAGGCTAATTTCCGGTTTTCCCGGTCTCTGAATTCAAATAATAAAATCAATAAATCTGCAATTGCGTTCCTAATATATTCTAACTTTAATTTTTCTCGAACACGCAAAAGCCATAACCTTATTTTTTGTATTCAATTATATTCTATTAACAGTTTCTTTCAAATCCTAGAGATGCTTAATTTGAATTATTTATATATAAAAATAAGCTTCAATATTTCTATTTCTTCGTATTTCAATTATATTTTTTCTTTCAAACTTTTCAACTTGAATTATTTTTTTTTAACTTTAAGTATACTCAAAAACGTATAATTATGTTTTTATTCAAAGCATTCTAATTTTCAGAGTCCACGATACTATTATCTTTAAACTTTTATAATTATTAAGGCCATGTATCAGACATGAATCAAACTTTCATAAGAATAACATTTCAATAAACGTCATTAAGAAAGAGGTAAAATATCGCTAAAAAGTTTCCGTAAGTCAAAAAGCGATTCAGAAAAATTAAAATAATGTGCATAAATAAAATTCAACTGGCAAACTGCTTTTAATTTTCAGAAAAGGCAAATAGAATATGCATCGGGGGAAAATTAATTTCTTTATCAATTTTCATTGCAAATCATTCTCAAGATTTAATAAGCGCAATTTATTTAAGAGATTATTAGCCTCATTTGAAAGTATCCATATAATTAGTAATTCAAATTTATGTGAATCAGCTAACTTTTTTTAAATGGCTTCTTGTATTTTTCATAATAAATACTACTTACAGTTCGATTTCGCAGGCCTGAAGAATTCTATTCTTGTAGTAGATAAGCACCTTAAAGTATCTACCTTTGTGGTAAACAACGATGTGTTTAGCATCTTGATAATGGACTATTTTATCCGTCTCAATACCCGGTATTCTTGTTGTGTTGAATAGCCTTTCGTATTGCCACGAGCACAAGGGCACGAGACCTTGGATTAGAATCTGCAAGAAAAGAGAAAATAATGTCTGGGAAGTGGATAAGATATATGCATTTTATCATTAGAATTGTACCAACTGGTTCTAATTCTTGTCGCTCGATGAGACGTCTGTACTGTAGGCAAGAGTGAATTGTAGCGGCCGCTCGAGCTGCCTGGATTTTCGAAGGATGCATAAGGATTGCGTCGATACCGTAAAAATTTGAGTTCACCATTAACGCAGAGCGACCTCTTAGGTAAACGTATTCTTCCCACCAATCTGAGACGTAGTTTGAAGACCACCAGGATTTAAGAATCAAGTAACGCTGAAGTTTAACGGCTATTCCGTTTTTGAATTCACTAGCCAATCGCTCCATCCGAATGTAATTTTCATCGTCCAAGAGGGGACGCACACTCCGCAAATACTGTTGAAAAACAAATTACTATACATATAGAAAATTGATTAAACGAAAATTATGAGTTCAAAAATGATGATGACATGCAAGAATGTAATGAAACGTATGGATTCTCGAAAATATAAAACTAACCCTTGTCATAGTTTCATCGACGGTTGGTAGTGGAAGTCTTGGTAATGAACCCTGGAAACTGTACAACATTGGCTTGTTCCAACCGGAAAATAATTTGACTAAGTAAAACCATATCATAGTTGGACGAGAGATGCTGCTTCCTTTCCCTCTTGATTCATACATCCATCCTTTGTAAATGAGTAACAATTTTAATGTGTATCGAATGGCGTAGATTACTACTAGCCAAAGCAACAATCCGACTACAATCGACCCTGCGAGATGTGCTGGTATGGAAGATCTGTAAAGAAAAAGATCACCAATACATTCTTTTAAATGAGGGTGTTAATGTTGTGAGATTTAAAATTCTCAGCTTCTGCCTACCGAAGTTTTCAATTTTCACAATCACTTATAAATAACTTATCTATAATTTCCCAAATGCGCATTTCCATGAAAAATTCATGACATATATGACGTCACACTTCAGGTGATACCGGGGTGCTTTTTTAATAGTGACTTACGTGTATATTGTATAAGATAAGCATATAGAAAACGCCTGCCAAGGGCAAAAAAGTGTAGTTTTTTGCCAATTTTTCAACAAGCTGCGTCGATTGACTTCTGCTAATTTTTCTCTTTTTTTACCACTTAGCGCTTATTGTTTAAACAATTTATATTTGTTCCAGCAATTACTTTTAACAATATATACATAATTTAGAACTACATGTATTTATTTTCAATTTTTCAAATTAAAATTGAAAATCAATACGCGTAAGTGAAAATCTCGGCTATTTTGTTAAAAAAATTATTTTTTTGAATTATGGGTAAGTAATGAAGCGTCAACATACGAAGAAATATTGAAATTTATTGAAAACTTTGCAAAAGACTACACTTTTCTGCCTTATATCAGTCTAAAGTAGCAATTCAACAATAAACAAATATGTTTATAGTTTTTCCTGTATTATAATACATTATAAGTCAGAATATAGTATAGACCCAGTAGTATAACGAGGCCAGAAATTGTTCAAACAATTATGGGTAGGAGGTTAAAATACAAGACATGCCAGAATTAGTAGTTCCCGACTAGTTCTCCGACAATCTTCTACAGGGTTTGCGCATTATACCCGGTATTTTCAAGGGAGACTCCTTCAGTGCCCTGTGGTTCTCTTTAACGCTGAACTCACTTAGTAGGATATCCTCGGCGATACGTCCTATGGGTACAGCGTAAAAAAAGGCGGGATAAGATACAATCTCACCAACCTGCTTTATCTGAATGACCTGAAAGTGTACACCAGTTCGAGGGAAAAACTACACAAGTTAATCAACTGTACTTAGAACGGGGAGTGTTAACGCGGAGTTGGGTCTTGACAATCAGGCCAATCAGGCGCTTATTGAAACAATGACAAAGTATAAGTAGTATAAATATCTAGGTATGATCCTAAATTTGATGGAACCCTGTCACACTGCTGTTAAGGAAAGCTGAACCGACCCGGGGTTTCGCAAGATCCAAAATACGTGCACAAGGATGAATTGTTTGATGCAATATTTTTACCACATAATCCAAAGGTAATTATAACGGCCTCGACAGAGAGCTTTTTCCGTAAAATATTCTTGTTGTTTTTTTGTTTTTAATGGAAAATGAAGTATTTTTTGTGCCTGTAAAATGCAACACTGACTATTGTGTACGTCTGGCTGCAGTCACCCGGCTTAGTTCCAATAGCCACAAAAATCTGCGAGTGGCGTCCTCCGGTTGCGGATAGAGGGTCCCTGTACCAAGGGTTTCTGCTCAATATGGTTACAATAATTAATAAGCAGTTTTGTTTGATGTTATTGTTCCTCTTTTGATTGACCTTCAGCTTTCATTGATCATAACATGGTCTCCGCCCAATGCTTATTTTCACTACCTTTTCGTTGTGTAGGAACTCAGGTAGTAGCGTGAGGCTTCGTTTGTTGAACAGGCTCGGACCCGTTTTCTGCTCTGCTCAGTTTTTCAATGAAGGTGTTAGCGAGTGTAGCCACTTTTCAGTGGTCGCACCGATTAAAATCAATTGTGCTTGCTTTCGAGACAATTCATTATTGGAGTGAGTCCTTTAATTAAAAGTCCGTGTGTCTTTAAGTTTTTTATTTCTTGTGCAGTGATTTCCCGACTCAATCGTCTTCTGGTGTCGCGGGAAGTGACGAGTCGGATGACGTATTACCTCCGGTTTCGTCGGGATCGATTGTTCGGTGAACGATTGTGGTCGTAGCTTCCGGAGGTTACATTTGTGCCAATTTCTCTAAAACAACCAAAACCTTTTTTTGAGCACAAAATTAGTGCTGTATGGGTCAGGCTGCGGGACTCGTATCCCGGATTAAATCAATACAACGTATTTAGAAATTAAGGACCACGGTGAAAAATTGTCTTGTTCATTTTCGTTGACTTTAACGTGACTGAGCATGATTCCTTCGCTACCCCACGCCAGTCCGTCATTAATTCAAAACACTATTAAAAGAACACTCTAAAAAAATGAACCTCTTATGAAATAACCCTTATGCAATTGCGGAGTGTCCCTAAAAAAGACGGACCTGTGAGACAAAATAAGGTATAAGTTTCACATTTTTTATGTATAACAAAAATTTTAAATCCTTTTTTGCCTCATCAGGCTGTACTGAATTGTGTATGCAGCAGGCTGAAGGGAACACACACAAGCCTGTTACAAATGCTACGGCATACATTTTTCCAATTGTACACCAGCAACAGTTGTTGGAAGCAATGAACTGGAAGATGAAGAAATTGATACAAATATGTAAAAATTTAGCAGAGATTAAGTGTCAATAATGTTTAAAATAATTTTCTCCATTTCTTTTTTGTATCATATTCCTACTTTTTTTGCAGAGAATTTTTTTCATGTGGAATAATATATTTGGAGCTTGTCTGTATTCTAATCAATAAAATCTCAATTAAATATCTAATTATTTATTATTTTTAATTATTAGTTATTATTCTTTATTTATAAGCAAATAAAAACAATCATTCAGGTTAAAATTATGGTCTTAAATTTCAGGTAATTTTGGATTTTTTTGCAATTTCGCAATTTATAAAATCTTAATTAAATATCTGATTAATAATTATTTTTATTAATTAATTTTTGTTTTTTATTTCCAAGCAAAAACCAAGCCATTGCGTTCAACTCTTTTTTCATAAATTTCAGGTATTTTTTTATTTTTTGCAATGTTGCAATTAATAAAATCCTAATTGAATATCTCAGTATTAATTACGTTGGATAATCAAATATTATTTTTCATTTTTAACTAAAAAAATCAATCTATTGCGTTCAACTTTTTTTTTCTCAAATTTCAGGTATTTTTTATAATTTTGCATTTAGAGCTGAAATTTTTTAACGGGAAAACTTTTAGTACTTCCAATTTGGAATATTAAAAAAAATTATTCAAATCCGAGCTTTTACATACCGATGTTAGATAACATACATTTTTGGTCTACGCTGCCTCCACTGACAGAAATAAGTATAATATACATTTCATATAATAGAGTTGAATATAATGTAGAAAAGTTCGCACTTTGGACAAAGTCGAGTGCGAAGCATGAGGCACGTGATGAGAATGTGTTCGTTAAAGTCGAAGAAGCTTTAGCAAAAGAGAATGCACAATCACCAAATGACAGTTGTTGATGCTTTGACCTTGAATTTTAAAAGGTCTTCGAACAAATGTGGGGGAAGTACACAGACCAAACGCGAAGCGCGAGATACAACAGACGCGCGCCCTAGGCGCGCACAAACTTGCATGCCGTGCGTAAGATAGCTTTTTGTTTAAATTCAGTTTTTTTAAACATCGTGGAAAGGGAAAAATTATTCACTTAAAAAAGTACAATACTATTTAAAAAATGATTCTAGTTGAGGTTCTCTTATTTTTTGTTCATAACTATAAAGTTAAAGCAAAACTACAGATTTAAGAAAAAATGCAACTTTCTGGCATTACTCTAATATAAAATAGTTATAAACAATAATAATTTGTTTAAATAATTGTTTTTGCTGAATTGAATTAATTATTAACTCACCCTAAGTGAAAAGTAGACATTTATTGCATACTCCACGTTATATGTTCAGAAGCTTCGTGCACACGAAGATAGGTTTAATTTTTATTTCCTTATGCTTGGGTCATTTCAAATTAACTTCGGAATTCTTGAATTCTGATCAAAGCGAACTAAATGCTAAAAGCTAACTAAAAGCTTTTTTATTAATAATTATTTTATTCAAAAATATTGTGCGTTATACCGATAGTATTAGCTGCGAGGTGAATTTGCACTCTGGAAAAGTCCAGATGTCAAGCCATTTCCAGCGCGGATAGACTCTGATGGGTGACCATCTGCGACGTAAGACCGGGTTGTGTATTATTCGCTGCGTTTTAATTAATGTTGACTGTCGAAAAGCCGGCTGAACTCGGGAGGTGGTTTCCTGCAGTTTTGCTCTCCCCTGACCAAAACTTACAGGCAAATGCGACTACTTCTAATAAAGTTGGATGCCGCCAAGGCTAATTACTGCTTGTGATTAAATTCATACAGTAATTATAAGCCCACTGGCGGTATATTTACTCATGCTAAAGGACTTAATTCATACTTTAGCAGCGAGGGTGGCCCGTGTGTAGACCTTTGTTTCACCGGGATTTTAAAATAAAAAGGCATAGTACAGTTTGTAACCGCAGGGCTGCGGGACTTCAAGTGGACCATTCTTACAAGATAATAATAATAATTGTTCGTTGTGTTCACATTTTTTGTTGTTGTAGTGACTTAAAAAATATACAGAATTTCTGAACATTTTTTGTAATAATGATTAAAATTAATTTTTTTTTTCTCGTACAATAATGAGTGATACCTTATCAATTAACCAATAAAGGCTGTATCATTTCAGAGGCCAAAATGATATATTAAAAGATAAAATCAACATTCTTGGCGAGTTTTCTAGTTAACCTTAATCCGTTCGCGTGGGCGGTCAGGTGACTGCCTTTTTGGAATTTCGAATGTCGCGCTCACCAGAGAGTTTTGGGTGAGATGGGATGGGCATGTATTCTTTAGTTACACCTACAAGCGCTTACTCCGGCAATTTCCGCTATTTCCGGCCAAAAGTTCTTCTTTTTTTCCTTTTTTTTGTGCCACCTACTCGTAAGTTGATTATATTGCAGTTTCAAGTTACAAGTGTCAAGTTATGTACTTTTTTTTCAAGTGACCTTTTTTGAAGTGTCAATCATACTTGAGTATATTCTAGTTTTATTCTAGTTCAATTGAACAAAATTACATGTTTGCATGATAATTATGAAAAAACGTGGGCGGTCAACTGACCGCCCGCGCGATCGCCCGTGTGACTCAAGTTGGCGCGAACTTCTTAGATTCAGAAAAAAATTCAGAAAATTGAAAAAGTGAGGCCGGTAAGGTAGGTATTTATGCGTGTCACATGCCGTTAAAATGTTCATTTTCGTTTGTTTTTTGGAATTTTGTTGATGCGGTAACTTTTTTACAAACTTTTTTCCATTAAAAAAAGTCATTGAGGTAAATTGTTCGTCTTTTTGAGTATTACTAACAACCGTACATAGAATTTTCAAATCTAAAAAAATTGTCTCAGAAATATTGAAAATGCGCTCACTTCTTGAATTTTTAGAAAATGGATGGCTAACGAACTTCACCTTCATTTTGGGGCACATAAAGAGTATACTAAAGCCCAGTCCAATGTATCAAAATGGGGACATTAGACGAAAACTGAGGGGGGGAGGGTCAAATTTGACACAAATCTAATACCTTCTCTGATGAGAATGTAATAATAAATGTATGAATATAATTTCAGAAAACTTGCTCATCTTGCGCTGGTAACTATGGTTGCCATCTCCTTCAAATATTTTATAAAAAGCACAGATTTTACTACAAGTGGAAGTTTTTAATTGCTTTTTAACATATCCAATGTGTACTTTTTTCAAAAATATTTATAATTGCTAACAAAAATTAAAATGAACAGCTGAATAAAATTCTCATGCAAATATAAGCAAAGTCACTTACGTCGTTGTAGATAAGAAAAATGGTGTTCCTTTTACTTTTTTTTCGTTTTCTTATTTATACGAAAGTAAGAAGAGCCGAAAGACTTTCCTTACTGTTTTCTTATAATTTCATAGTGTAAAAACTTTTTTCTTGTTACAAAACAGGCGGTCTTTCGCATATCTCGGAGTGGCCCCTAAAATTGTAAGGAAAAATGCAGAGAGAAAAAAACAACTTGCATTTCTAAAATTAAAATCTAATTGGAATGAATACAATAGATGGGGTTTCAATTAAATAGGTTTTGTAAATGACATGCGATCGCTCGCTGCTAGCTCATTCATATTTTACGGATAAATTCATGTTACATATATTTAAGTTATATAAGCTATACACAATACACATGTAAGCTATGATATCAGCTTTATCAAAGAAATTCTACATCTTTAAAAAATAAGAGCCACAGATGTTAGATGCAGCAAAACTTTTGATTCAAACAAAATTTGGCAATTATGTTCTTTTTTAAATGAATTTTTTGTTTCCTAAGGTTGTTTCCTCGATAAAAAGTCTTTCGCTCGAACAAGAAGCACAAAAGAGTATTCACATTTACTAAGGAGAACTTGTTCTGTATAAAGTTTTAAAATGAAAAAGGATACAACCTTAATTCTCCGTTGTATAAAGTTAATTAAATATTAATATTTTTCTATTTCTTATTTTCTACGGTAAAGTAAAAGTACACGTAGATGTATACTTGAAAAATTAAAAAGGAAATGAAATCCTTGCTGAGTATACAAAGCGAGAATTTCAATTCCGTGTGTACTCAAATTTTTCACCACGTACGTATTTCCCTAGGCGCTATCGTCGTTTTAAAGAGTTTTAGCAGCAGAAGCAAGTGCTGCAGTGTGCAGTGCAAGAGTGTTACGCTGCATCCATGTACGAATCTGACAACGAACCGTGCCACGCGGTTATCCATCTTGTCGTTTCCAACGGTTATAATTTCGTTGAGAACTCTCTTTTTTATATTCTGCAGTGCTAAACTCAACTCACATTGAGTATTCTAATTATGCTATATATAGAAGATTAAAATAACTAAATATTATATTTGGTATGATATGAAAAGTACATATATCGACGGCTATTCTAATTAATTACGAGATCGATAGCGTGCTTGAGCGCGCGTGATTTCGACATTTGAAATATTTCGTATTTATCTTTAAATTGTTGTGCAGTTTGAACCAATTTGAATTAATCCAATACAACCCAAAGCAAGTCTTTAATCCAAATGAATACAAAGCTCACTTATCAATCAATCAATCATTCATGTATCAACACCAACTTCAATCCGAACCCATAATGAATCCATGTTTTAACCCGTGCCTCCAATCCTTTTAAATCCCTGGGACTTATTGAATTGAACCAGAATGAATTCGACACTAGTACGAATCAATAAGTGTGAATCCGGAATCAATTCGAATGAATAACACACCAACTACTTGTAGGAACAAATCTTCACTCCTTCTCAAACCGATCCACAATACCAGTGAATCCAACAATCATCCAAAGCAATTTTCAATCTTTTCAATGCCCCAAAGTCCATGCGCTCCATCCGAATTAATCAATATCCAATCCGAACGCAACTTTCAGTCCTTTTCATCCCGTGCGTCAACATAAAATTGAATCCTAACAAACCTTTTAATCCTTTTGAATCCGTGCGCCCAATCCGATGAATCCGAGGCTCATCCAAAAAGTTTTTTCAATCCTTCTCAGTCCTTGCATGGACACTAGCTTTAATCCGATACAATTCGAATCGAACTGGACTCGTCATTCAATTATTTCAAATCCGAGTGAATATATCGCCTTCCGGCAAATCTGCAGAATTTTTAAAGTTTTCACTTATCTTTCAACATTTTCCGGAAATCTCAAAATGCATCAAATATAGTCAAGATTATTACTAATTGTTATTTCTTAATAAATATTTTTATTTTATTGTAAGTTTCACCTTCGGCCGAGGACCACCCCCGAGGACCAACCCTGAGGACCACCCCTTGTATGAGGACCTGATAATTTGGCCAGTTTTGCGTATCTCACTGGTTTCGAGATCATTCAACTTTTCTTTATGTGTAAGCAAAAGAGAAGAGTTTGTGAGCATGATAGACAGCAAAGGTGAAATGCTATATGATACAGACAGGATAGTAGACGCTTTATAAGACTCTTGTTAAGAGTTATTACGAGGTGAAGATATGTGGCAACAGAGCTGCAAGATAGAAAATAATACATTAGAAAATCCAATTGAAAATATCTGTGTCACTGAGGTTATCGATATAATTAGGAGTCTACAAAATGATAAGGCTGCTGGTGTAGACAGTATGCGCGCTGAAATGCTAAAATACAAGGTAAATAGAAGTAAACTTTGGGAAGTCCTTAAGGAGTACGGTGTCCTTGGATGGCTCCTACAAGCAATTCAAACAATATATGCAGGCAGTAGAGCGAGTGTAAGGGTTAATAGTAAACTAAGCGACTGGTTGCACATTATAAAAGGCGTGAAACGAGGATGCGTTATGTCCTCATGGCTATTCATCATATTTATGGATAAGTGTCTAATAATGGCCCTCTTCGATGAAGAAGGTGTAGATCTCGAAACGGTGAAGGTGCGTGGTTTAGCTTTTGCAGATAACAAGATTATTATTGCAGAATCAATTGAGGCCTTGCAAAGAATGTTGAATAAACATAATGCAAGCATGAAGAACATAAGCGTCAAAATTAACGTGAATAAAACAATGGTAATGGTGTTTGAAGGAGTAAGTAAGAAAACAATGTGAAACATTGTCCTGAATTATAAGAGATTAGAGCAAGTTGACAAATACGTATATCTGGGTAGCCTATTCACTAGCGACGGAAAAATAGATGGGGAGTTAATATGATCAAACAAGCTGACTACTAAATTCCTACTAAGACTCAATCCAAATTAGAAATCATAGCATCAGGAATGTTGACAGCGATGCCCGGGCTTGAGCTACAGAGGTCCCACTCGCAATGCCGGGGATCGACAATAAACTTTCCCAACAAAAGAGATCATGAATTTCGCTCCGAGGCGAATAAGTTATTTAGGAAATTAAGTGTCGGACGAAAACTTGAATCCTAGTAGCATTTCAAGATGTTCAATAAATATTGGGGTACGACCAGAAGGGCAGGCGTAAGTTGGCACGTAGCAGTAGGATTGGCGGGAAATTTCAAATAGGTTGAGTTACTCCAATTGACAAAAGGCGGCCCATTTGCTTCTTGAAGTCTCTCTTTAGGTCTGGAGGGATCCAGATTCTTCAGGATGGTCTCATTTTCGAAAAGTGCATAGAATAAAAAAAAAGAAAAACAGGCAGAATCTATTTTCAAGCTTCAACTATCCTAAATAATTAACCCAAATCTTTGAAAACCGCACAGCTTCTGGATTGGCAAGAGTAAAAGAATGAAATTATTTCAAATAGAAAAACCGAAATAGTCTAAATTTTGAAATTTAAGGAACTTGTGACTTGCAAATATTTTGCAACGTCACAACTGTCCCTCCCCAAAAGGAAACACCGAGAGAGTCTTTATCAAAAAGAAAGGATTCAAAAGGAACTTTATGTACTTTGACCGGAAAACAGGCATAATCACTTAAAGTATATTAGTTATTCTATTTTTCTCCAATGTCATGACAAAGAAACAAGAATTTAAAAATTATATCAACTATTATCAAAATATGGTCTGTAAAATCTTAAAACAAAGCTTTTAATTTTGTGATATAATTAATCTATGATACGTTCATCGACTAGGAGATTCAAATATTTCAACATTCAGAACATTTACAATTATTCGGCAGAAACTCATCTTAAAATCAGAAGGAAATATTAGGTAAAATAAACTGTAAGGATAAGATCTCCTAAAGATAAGTTGAAGGGACGACGGCGAAAATTATATTTAATCTAATTCTTTTGATCTTCTTAAGGAATTTATGGGTTTAGGGTCTCTACCAAAATTCAAAAATGAAGGGGAGGTTTTTAAAGATGAATGATAAGCTGTATTGTAGGCAAAACGGAATTCAGATAATGCTCATTCCAAGTTCTATGATCGTTTTCAATGAAAGATGCTATCATCGTTTTCAGTATACGATTAACTCTTTCTACTGGATTAGCCCGAGCATGACAGGGGGGAATTGTGGATAAATGGATATTATATTCTTTAGCCAAAGATTGTATTATTTGATTTACAAATTCTGTACCATTGTTTGTATGAATTACTTGGGGAGTTCCCCAACGATTGGTTACTAATTCCCATAATATCTGCTGCAATTACTGTCCAAGGTTGTTTAATGATTCTTTCACCCATCATTCCAGGGGGAGCTTCTTGATCAACCTTACAAGTTTGGCAAATATCGCATTTTTTTACATAATCAACTACATCCTGAAAACAACCGGGCCAAAAAAAAAGCACGAAACTTTTGAATGGACCAAATTCTGGCTGAACATTCTTGCTCTGTGGTAGTATAGTTTTTCTTGGCATCGGAAATTGATCTACTAGCATAAGATATAACGCATTCTGAACCATCTATAGTTTGAGTCAAGACTGCACCAAGACCTGTGCTACTGGCGTCAGTCTGTAGGACAAAAGGTTCATTAAAATTAGGGCAGGACAAAATTGGGGCTTTAATTAAATGGGACTTAATAAGTTCGAAAGCTGAATGTTGTTCTTCAGACCAATACCAATTTTATTTCTGCTTTAAAAGTAAATTGAGAGGAGCAGTAATTGTAGCAAAATTTTGTATACATTTTCGATACCAGGAAGACATGCCTAAAAAGTGACGTAATTCTTTGACCTCTTTCGGAACTGGATATTCTAAAATCGGAGCAGCTTTATCGGGATCTACTAGTAAACCATTTTCATTAACCATGTAACCAAAATATCTTACTTGAGAACAGCAGCATTCACATTTATCAGCGTTTAAATTTAAATTCGCGTCTCTAATTTTCTTGAGAACAATTGATAACCAATGAAGATGATCTTCAAAAGTTTCAGTGACACATATTATATCATCTAAGTAGGCAAAAACATGGGGTTCCATTTCAGGTCCAATAAGGGTATCTACAAGACGTTGAAAAGTTGCGGGGACATTAGTTAAACCAAACGACATTCGTTTGAATTGGAATAATCCACGGCCTGGGATAGAAAATGCAGTTTTATCGCGACTGTTAATTTCTAATGGAATATTTAAGAATCCTTTTTGAATATATAAAGTACAAATATGTTTTGCACATCTAATTTATGTAAAATAGCATCCATTTTGGGTAAGGGATAAGCGTCACGTTTAGTTATTTTATTTAATTTTCGGAAGTCCAAACAAAATCGGTAAGATCCATCGGGTTTTCTGACCATAGTAGTAGGGCTAAGCGGCTACGAGACCAAATTCCGAGAGATGGCGCCACCGTCGCTAGTTACCGACACCAACAGATGGCGCCACAGACAAGGGGGGGTCTGTTTCGTGCTAAGTTACCGGTGGTCGGTAAAACAGTGAGGTCGGTAATGCAGATACCTGCTGTGATAGCATTGTACCATCGCTCGGTAAACAGAGATTTCGGTAATTTTAAGGTTCGGTTCCATGCTAAGTAGGTAAAACAGCGATACTGGTCATAAAGATTCCTGCTAAGATAACATTATGAGGTTCTGTTTCATGATAAGTCGGTAAAACAGTGAGGTTGGTAATTTGGATCCCTTCTAAGTTAACATTATAAGGTTCGGTTCCGTGCTAAGTGACCCTTGATTGACAAACAGTTTATTACAATCGGCCGGTACAACAGGTCAGTCGATAATTTTTTATATTAGCATTTTAGCATATGTAGGTAAGGAAGGGAATAATGTTACCATTAGTGGTAAAACAGGGAGGTCGGCAATGTTTATATTATCATTTTATTATCGGCCGGTAAGGTAGGGAACAATTTTACCATCAGTCGGTAAAACAGGTAGGTCGGTAAGTTTTTATATCCTCATTTTTTGTATGTCTGTAAGATAGGGAACAATGGTACCATCAGTTGGTGAACCAGGGAGGTCGGTAATTTTTTATATTATCATTTTTCTATATGTCGGTAACGTAGGGAACAATTTTACCATCACTCGGTGAAACAGGGAGGTCGGTACTTTTTATATCATTTTTCTATATGTCGGTAAGGTAGTGAACAATGATACCATCAATCAGTAAAACAGGGAGGTCGGTAATTTTTTATATTATCATTCTTCTATGTGTCGGTAAGGTAGAGAGCAATGTTACCAGCATTCGGTAAAACAGAGAGGTCGGTAAATTTATATCATTTTACCATCGGTCGGCATGGTAGGAAACAATGTGGACAAGGTTCTGCTCCATGTTAAGTTTAAGGTTCTGTTCCAGGCTGAGTTACCAACATCAGGTAATTACCATCGGCCGTTAATAGTACACATCCCCAGCTATAGTATATATATATATATATATATATATAGGCTGCACAGTTCTAGACATATCAAAGATAATGATTTATGACTTTCAACACAATTACATGAAGTACACATTCGGTGATAAATCTACATTACTTTATTCTGACATTGATAGCCTTATATACGATATTACAGTTCCAAACTTTTATGATTATATTTAAAAAGATTCCAAGAGATTTGATACTTCAAACTATCCATCAAATAATGTCCATGAAGGTAAATTATTAAATGAAAAAGTTTTAGGTCTTATGAAAGACAAGTGCAACGAAAAAAAATATGACTGAATTTGTTGGGCTAAGATCAAAATTGTATGCATCTATAAAGTTTTGGATGAAGAAGAGGCGAATAAGAAAGCTAAAGGGATTCAAGAATCCACATTAAGAGCAATAACGTTTGAGGAATAAAAGCAAACTTTATTATACATTATGAAACTCTAACTCGAATTCAACGGTTATTTCGAAGTCGAAAACATGAAGTACAGTCGATTAAGCGAAACAACATTGCCCTTAGTTGGCGAGATGGTAAAAGAATGCTGCTTCCTCATACAACTGATACTCTTCCATGGGTCTACAAAAAGACATCACAGGAACCAATGGCAGTGGATGAGGCAACAAATAAATTTAATTCTTAGTTCTAAACTGAAATTATGTACAGCAATTCTAAAACTTGTATAAATGTTTATTTAAAAACAAAATGAATTTATTCTTGAAGAAGAATTAAATTTATGTACAGCGATTGTAGAATTTTCATAAATGTTTATTTTTGATAAACGAAATTAATTCTTACAGAAGAATTAAAATTATGTGCAGCGATTATAAAACATGTATATACGTACATAATATTGTTAATATAATGAACGAATATTTTATTTGATTGATGGTTTTTCTTAATATAACCATAATACACAACTAGGAAACTAGGCTAGAAATAATTATACATAAATTTCAGTTAATAAATTCATTTATTCATAAAAAATTACATTTCTTTAAAATATTAAAAATCTACAATAACTTACTTGATATCCAATTCCTTAACAATGTAACATTCTGAAGTGCAGAATTCAACTATTTGATACTAATATGTCGACATCCCAATTCGTACAAGTCAATGATTTCCATAGACTTAATTGTAAAGCATTTAAGCCAGTTTTTCTTTTCCAATCCTTTGACAGAAACTTTACTAGCATCTTTAAAAATGGTTTCCAAGATTTTTTTCACAAATGTATAAGGTACATCGCCACTACTGATTAAACTGTAGCCAATTCTTTGAATATAAATTCATTAACTGGACATCGAAAGCCCTGCACATCCACGACGTACTCCATTCTGACAGAACCTAAAATAACTCAATCTGGTTACAATAGTTTCATACCAACTTTTTCACTGCGCCACTTATTCGTTTATATTCAATTACGCGATCATGTAAGATTAGGCAATACTCTGATGTTTGAGTGGGAAAAATTTTACTAGTTTCAAATTTCAAACCAAGGCCGTAGCCAGAAAAAAATTTCGGGGTGGGGGGATATGCTGCAGGAAAAAATTTCGGAGGGGGATTTGCAGTGACACACAGGGAAGTATATGTATATTATGTACACGTTTCAAGATTTTCAGGGGGAGGGATCAAACTCTGGTCCCCCCTGGCTATGGCCTTGTTCCAAACGAACGTCAATAGGTCCATATTTCAGTGATTGGTTTTGTTTGGAACAATCAATAACAAATTGAGGCGCATACTCTATAAATTCTTCTCTCGATAACAATGGTTGTGATTCTTTACCATAGTAATTAGCTTGAAAGTTTTTATACATTTCATAAAGTAGACCATACTGACTTTCACTAATATTAAGATTCAAATCACCATAAGGAAAACACTGATTGTTCAAAAGTAGTTTCACATTAGTTAGGTTGCAATTATCAAATTGGCTAGAGTTTTTATTAGTATGTTTTTTTCTGGTTGTTTGAAAAATTAATACAAAAATTTTCGGTTTCTCCAATTGTGTCGATCTTTTAACAGTTGGAAGTACAGGATATTCATACAATTCCCGAATACAAAAACTTATTGCAATATATGGATCTTTCTCAATATATTTCAGCAACTGAAATTTTCGAGAATCTGACAATCTAACGCTTGGTAAAAACCATTCTATTTTATTATTGAAATTTTATGCGGGTCATTGGGCGCTGTTGGAAGATGGCATTTGCATCACTTTTTGCTCTTGTCAAAATGAGTTCATGTTTAGCATTAACAATGATTTTGTGATAATCTTCAGCAAAGCCAAATATCATAATAAGATATCTGGATACATAAAAATAACCGAGAGCATTGGTTGATGATTTTTCATTATCATCTGCTACAAGCCAACCAGTATTTTCTACGTAATGTGATTGTACAGGATTTGAAGATATATAATTTTTTATAAGACAAGTAAGGTCAACATTTTTATTTTCATCAATTTTAATTGCATTAATTTCATATTATGCTTCTTCAAACAAATGGCAGATGGCGCTAAAAAATTACACTGTAGTAGTTACTGGAGCCCCATTAGTTTTTACCAATCTTCCATGCACTTGAAGTGCACTTTTGCAAGGTATAAGACAATGATCTTGATTTTGCACAGAAATTCGAATTGCGTCAGCATTATGAAACGTTGATGAGGCGTATAGCTGACGTGCATTTACTTCTTAATGAGCGATAGATTCGTACAAAATTACGGAAGTTTCAATGTTTAACAATTCCTCTCCCATGACAAACAATTAAACGTCGATATACAAAAATACAGAGGGGCATAATTTCTCAAGTGTACCCACCTCGAAAATGAAAGTTGTCCGATCGGGCAAAAAATTGGCCTAATTGTAGTCCTATTCGATAGTACTCCTCACACCAAAAATTAATTGATTTTGATAATTATTTATCACAATGGAGGGGGTACAATTTTGGTTTTTTTAAGCAAAGCCTTACTTTCAAACATTTGTAACTTTTTTCCTATTGCTTTACAAAAAATTTCACTAAAAATGTTTTTGATAGATTATTTCAAAAAATTTCTGGTGGGCATAAAAATTTAAAAAAAAATCAAAATTTGACCCTAATTTTTGAAAATCAAAAATAAATTTGATTTTTTTTTCAAATTTCGACACTTTTGTTCCTTTAAAATACTTTCAAAAGAAAGCTGAGACTCTTTTCTATAGGACTCCTTATTTTCAAAGCGGCAAATTAATTCGTCTTTGAGTAATAGAACGATACGTAAACACGATGCCATGATAGAGCGGGTGGCGCGCGATCTCCCCTAGTGCGCCCCTTTGGCTATAATTTCAACAGTTTTTTTCTTTGCAGACCTCTTTTGCGGTTTCTTTTTTTGCCACTCGAAAAGATGTCGTGTTTCTCAGAGGACGAAAAAATTTTGAGTTGAAGTTTTTTACCTTGAGTGGGAATGAAAGTGTAGTACTGTAATGTACCTGGTATCTTAACAGCTTTGTCAAATCTGGCTTTCAGTAACTCGGTGGCTAAGGCATGATTTTCTTTGCTGCTGAAAAAAACTTCGAGCTTAGTCACGTGACTAGTCTGCACTGGACTTACGACCTTACGTAAAATGCAAGTAGGCCGTTCTTGCACCCAACCACTCAATTGTTGTGTATCTTTTTGAAAAAAAATAAGTCAGATATTCGATTCGTAGTATCTCAGGGACATCTCAGTGCTTCAAGAAGTATCAGTGTTGACTCGATTTACTTCTAAAGAACTTTTTATTTATTTATTAAAATTGTAAATGTGAAGATGGCTTTTATGTAAATGTATTTGTAATGAAACAAAAGACATTTTATTCTATTATGCGAAACATTCTTATATTTTATTTCAATATTTTTATAAATATTTTATATGAAGAAATACGAACTTAAAAATAAAATCTGCTTACATCCAGTTTCTTGCAATGTAATTATAGCCATCTTCTAATTTGTTTCGAATAGAAATAAGTGTATTATAAGTAATACCGCGAAGATTGAGAACGACATAGGAATACTTAATACCACTACAAATTGTGAAGACTGTAAATGTTCGTTTAAGAAACAATCGTGCAACTTTGTTGAAGAAATCTAATATCTAGCAGAATAAGGTAGCAAGTGAATAAAATTGTTCACCTCATCTAAATCTTGGAGATTTAAATCCTTTATGCGACCAGTTGTAAAAATAACTGTTCGATTTTGAATTCAAAGGATGACATACCTTTTCTATCATAAATAATAATTAATTTTATATAATTCTTAATATGATTATGCGTTTTACAATTTCTTTTTGTTGTATACAAATTATTTGCACATTTAATCACTTTAAATAAGCAAGCCAATCGTAACTAACGCATTCGAGTTCTTCGTTTCTGAATCACGCACTTATTCAATTTAGGTCTTCGAAAATATAAAGAGTTTTGTTATAAGAATTTCATGACTGTTGTTCCTTGACTGTGCTTAAAAACTTCTAGGACTTTTTTTAATCTTTCCATGAAAATGTATGACCTCTTTATAGAAAGTGTACGAGACTTTATAAAAATGATGGCCTGTCCAAAAGTCCACCACTAATCTAGGCAATTTCCTAAGACTATTTTTTCCGTGTACGATCAAGATATAAAAAATATATACATCATAAGTTGCAAAAAGAAAGATGTTTTTTATGTTACGATCTTCTTCAAAGAGCCAATCGTAATTTCAAAAATATATAAAGTCTTAATTATTAAGACGATTTTACACTCTTATAGTTGAGACATTTTAACATATGAGGAAAACACTAGAAAATAAATCATTTTAAATTTTACGGTGATAAACATTACGAAGATTTATAAAATGAAGAATTATTATTAAATTTTATTGTGTGTGACGTTTCAAATTCTTTTTGAGTGGCTAGATTTTAAATTATGATTAAAAATGTGTGTATGTTTGATATACTTGTAGAATCTCATATTTAATTGTTAAGCGATTACCTGGAACAAAAGTGTAGAAGTAATGTTAAATATAAATGAAAGCAATAAACCTGCAAAATCCTATGCCATTTGACAGCGAGTTCCAACGTCGTCTACCAAATATTGTGAAAATCTTGCTTAGATTAAAATATTTCGAAAATCTTTCAACTATATGGACTTGGATCTTTTTAAGTACAGAGTCCGACGGGTCCAGTTCCAGGTCCCGGAGGCTTGTTCCTGCCGGGTCTTCTCTTCTTCCACCATCACATGGTAAAATTTATTCAGAAACACATAAAAAACTAGCTACTACTATATATTGCAATAATTGAATGAAAAATGTCCTCAACTAAAAAAAATTAAAATTAATAACTAAGATTGTATATGCATAATAGAGTTCTGTGATCGGAATTTTCAATAAACTTTTGTACTAAACGAATATAGAAAGTGCGTATGGTTATAATTTATAAGCTAAAAGTAACAAAGGTGAAGATGATTATAAATTCACAGTGATAATTTTTTATATTCTTGTAAGATGTAGAAAGTTCTGAAATTGAATTGTGAAAGTAATGATTCTCTAACTTTGAGTGGTGAAGAATGTAACAAGATGCAGGCCCTGCCAGTGGAATCCTTAGTTTATAAAAGTCAGAGTATAATGTATAATAAAATTTACAAACGAGAAATTTTATAATTTGTGACGCAGGCAAATGTTAAAGTTGAATGTTAAATATTCAAACAAATTAAAATAATATGAACTATTGAATATGAGTCAACAAATGACTGCGCATTCTTAAATTACCGATCAATGATTATTTATTTTAAAAGAACTTTTAAAAAGTGTCAATATACCGTAATATTACGTAAAATTCAAATTTGTCACTTATGGGGTTTTCTTTGGGAACCCATAAGAGTGGCTTGAAATTATTTAACCTCAAAATTTATGATTGATTCTTATTCTCTGACGAATGCTGAACAATATACTGAGGCACGGAAGTATTTGTAACACATTATTGCGTTAAAAGATTAGATTCACAAAAAGCTGACTTTTCTCAAGTTAAATCAATGGGAAACTTCATGGTCATTGCGCCACCAATAGATATTAACCGATTATGTTCAAATTTGCAAACATTTTTTGTTGGTATTCGAACAAAACTGGGGGTGAGAACAGAGAAATTCGAAAAAATCCACCAAGTATGAATAAGAACCACCCTAGTGAACACCTTATGTCAGTGGAGGTGACATAGTTGACTTGCAAGTATCACAATACTGCGTTTTATCATTGTTTCAATGTAAACCCGAGGAAAAGTCTTTCGACTTGAGTTGGACTTGAGTTGGAATCACGTTTATGGTTCAAATACTCGATGTATTATCTGTGTTAATTTGGGAGTAATCGTAATCAACTCGAATTATTTTTACTTGGGAAGTTACAAATTTTACACAATCGCGTTTTTTCATTAAACTTTTTGATTTGCCCCGTTGCCCATTGATATATCCTTAATTTAGTTATTATAGACAACCCTAAATAAATTCATAAGCATTTGAAAAACTCGAGAAATCTGAAATCCGTCGGTAATAGAATGAGTAATATTGTACTAATCTTTAGTGGCTTATATTTCTCTCATTGTACTTACATTATTATTGCAATGGTAATTAGTGAAATGAAGCCAATTTGGATTTAGAGAGAACCAGTCGATTTCCAATGACTTTAATTTTGATATGTTCCAAATTCAACAATTTTAAATGAAATGATTTCAAAATCGAATAATTTGTTTTGATTTTAATACTATACCTTTATGAAGTTTCTATATATATTAGCGAATTATCAAGGATCGCACTTAATGATAGTTTAGTCAGGCCTTTTATGCATTCAAAATTGTTTTGCGACTGTGAACCTTCTTCAAGGTAAAACAAAAATCTGCAAATAACTTTGATTTTGACTCTAAATTTACATTAAGAACATTCCTAAATGTCACGTTCTGAAAACGGGCCTACATTGTCGACCCGAGCTTAGGAAATATTTGTCTTTTTGTGAAAAATAATAAAAAATATCTATTTTGAGTTTTCGATGGAAAATCGTACTTTGATTTATGCTCCATGTGGTAAAATTATACATACTTACGTCCTGGAAGTGAGCGGAAGTGGGAAAGTTTTATGTACTGCACAGAAGTGAATCTTGGATGAGATTTACTTTTGCCCAGTGGATCATCCCATTCATGGCAATCCTAAGCACATTACGGACATATTCTGGTTAATGTTAATATTCAGATGGATTGTAGAGCAAGAAGGGCATCACAAAGCCGAACTTACTAGAAGGGCTCTAGCTGCACGGGCTAACGTAATTGAAAATATAAAAAAAAGATAATATGTGGTGAGCTTCCTCAATACCACCGACGCAACCTTTCTTTTCATGCAGATGGAAATCCTTTGGTTACTCACAGAACATCTGTAGATGGTAATGATCCCGGTAGAAAACAGTTTGAGGGAGAGTCCGAGTGTCAAATATTCATTTCGGGTATCACACCCACTGTAGTTAAAAATAAGCTATTTAAGAGCCAAAGAAAATCGAAAAGAGATATAAATTTGGAAAAGATTGGTGCAGAAATACAAAATCATTCTGCTGAAATAGATCAAATAGCAGCGAAATGAGAACAATTAGATAATCTACGAGCAAAACGACGTGTAACTCCAGAAGAAGATGTGTATTATCGCCGGGTTTGGAGACAAAAAGGAGTACAAAAAAACTAACTATTAGCATTAACAGAATATAAAAAAGCAGAACTAGCACAATTGAACGAGACAGACAATCAACGAAGAGCAAAAAGACAACAACAACGGTCCCAACAACAGTTCGAAACCCCACAACCAGAAATACACCATCAAAATCAAGTACAACAACGACGTGGACAACAGCAACATCCTCCACCACAATATCTTGGATTCCAATATCATGGTTTCCAACCTTAAGAAGATCAACATTCAACATATCATTATCCACAGGTTCAACAGCATCCATATCATCCACTTCATGCATTTTCACCGCAACTTCCATACCAACCACAACATCCAATATGACCACAACATCAAACACAACCACAAGAACACTTTCAATCATATATTGATCCTACTCTATTTGATGAAGATCCTCCAAGTTATCCATATTATCACCGTCAATAGTGCAATACATACTTCGCGCAAGAACGTAAGTAAAATCAGAAAATTAGGCAAATAAAACTACGCAGACTCTCTGGTCATCCACATTATCTGTCCTCTGTGAGCCACGGTGAAGCCAACGCTTGACTAACCTAGAGCAGGGCTAACCACTTGAGATAAGTGTCAACTGATCCGACAAGTGCCTAACTGACGCACTGTGGGAAAAAATTACTTCTTTGGTTCAAAATAACGTATATCCCACAAATATTGACCAATTTGGAAAACAAATTTGAAAAAAAAACTGATAAGGTTTCTAAAAGAGCTGTTGAGCCTGATCTTTATACATCTTTTTTTTTAATTTATAAATAAAATGCACTTTTCGTGCATTTTTCGGCAGGAAAATTAGTTCGCAATAATCCCAGTCCTTTCAGTTGGGAACTTAATGAGAATTTTAGCAACATTCATAACCAGTTGATAAATTTCACGATTTTTAAAAATAAATTTAATATAGAAATGTACTAATCAGGCATTTGTAGACATGAATAATTAGTTTTTTCCAATGTCCGACTCTATGTGTTAACATATTTATTATAATAACATATCATAATCTGTTGAAAGAAGTAAATATTACCTACGATTAAAAGATGTATGTCTCATTTGCACTTAATAAATGGTATTACAGTTTCAATAAAACTTATAATTTTTCTCCATTCCACGCCAAAATATAGGAAGCCCCAAATCCAGAATTCACAAAATTGTCCAACTCCTTTTTATATTGTTGACTTCTTCACATAAAGCTTTAGTACAATTAATTTATTTTCTAACAGATATCTCATTATTAGTAAGTGTTGTTCAATTATTAGGAAAATATTATTATGATTATTATTGTGTTTGAAAATTTTACTTTGAAAGCACATATTACTGCGAATATAAAATCGTACAAGTCTTTAAAATATCCACGTCCATGATGATGTTATTACAATATTCATAGAATGTTCTTATTAGGTTAATAATGTTGCTAAGTTAATTATAGAAGTAACAAATAATATTAAAATTAAAATAAAATATATTTTTTTCAATCTATTATTATACAATTCTTTTCTGTAAAGTATAATAATCGAAGAAATAAATATTCTACACTCATGAATATTATTATTATTCAATCGATCAAAATATTAAATTCAATATTACCAGAAATATTTGAATAATTAAAATGATTTAAAATTATATCAAAATATTATTTTTTCGATTCCACAAATCAATGTTTTTTATAAACTGTCGAAATCATTCAAAAAATTATGATTAAATAAAGTAAAGAAATTAATAATTATTCTTGATAAAAAATAGGAAATAATTTATTTGAATTTTTATAAATAAATTTTTTTTTCCATTCTTTCTTCGTTTTATCAGCGAGTATTGTGCTTACTTCTAATTAACAGCAAAATATTTTTCACAGCATGAAATGCGTACCTGTGGTTAATTTTTTTATGCTAAAAATATGTTATAAAATTAAGTGTGGCTCTGAAGAAGTTCTAGCCCCCACCAAGCCTCGCATGGCGTTCGCGGGCTGTATCGAGGGCCGACGTTCGAGAACTTTACAGCGAAACACTCCGCAAGCGTCTTTGCGTATTTCTTTGCTGGGATTTGATTCCAGAAAATTCCGCAAGTACATTTTATAATACAAATTTTTTAATAAATCGATTTTTTATTGCATAATCAGAAGGAACACTTGCCTTTACCAAAAAGGGGTACTTGCATTATTGAAAATGTGTTCCTATACTATAGTTCTTAGCGCAAAAGGTTTTCCTTAAATATCTCCGTTCAACTGAGAGAGCACCAGTTCATTTTTCATTCGAAACATGTATGGCTTTTCAACAAGTAAGTAAGTTTTTACACAAAGAGTTTAATTTCCAACAAAATAATCAAATTTTCTTTCAAAAAAAGTAATTTTCAAAAGAAGAAAAGAATTTGAAACAAAGTAGCTCAATTCTCAAGCAAGGATATGAACTTTCGAACAAAAAAGTGACAATAGCTCATATTTTAACTGAATGTTAATTCTTAACCCAAGAGTTTAATTTTTAACCAAATAATTAAATTTTTAGTTAAAAAAAGTAACTTTCGAGAAAAAAAGCTACTTTTAAACGAAGTAGTTCAATTCTCGAACAGAAAAATGAAGTTATAAACAAAGTGACGAATCTTTAACTTGAAAAATAACAATAGCTGATATTTCAACTGAATAAATTTGATTTTAAATCAAAAATAATTCAATTGAACAAAATAGGCCAATTTTCAAAAGAATAGTTAAATCCACAACTAGAACAGATGAGTTTTAAAACAAACAGTTGCATTGCCAACAAAAAATTAGTTTTCTACAAAAAATGTGAATTTTCACTAAAATATTTGAACCAGAAATGCAATAATTTAATTTTTCAGTTAAGAACATTAAGTTTCAATTGCAAAGAAATATAATTTTTAACAGAATTTATTAATTTTCAACCCAAAATATGATTTTTTAACAACAAATTTGATTGTAAACCCAAAACTATTATTTTTTCATCAAAATTTTGAATTAAAGTGATGAATCTTCAACCAAAAACATTAGTTTTTAACAAAATACGAATTTTCAACAAAATACATAAATTTTTGATCAGATAGTTCAATTTTCGACCAAAAAATAAAAATTTCCAACAAATTAAATAAATTTTCAACTAAATATTTTGAATAATGGATGTGATGTTAGTATAATTTTTATTGAGGAGAAATAATTTTCAATTAAAAAAAAAACTATTTTTCTACAAAACTGTTCAATTTTATACCAAGTAGTTGAATTTTATACAAATTATGAAATTTGCAAGTCAGAAGGATGATTTTTCTATAAAAACAGTTGAACTTTCAACCCGAAAATATAAATTTTCAACCGAAAAGTTATTTTACAACTAATCGGTTAAATTTTAAACAAAATAGTTAAATTTTCAGTTGAAAAAAATAATTTTCAAGTAAGTAGTTTAACTTTCAACCAAGAATTTAAATTTTCAATTTAAAAAGAAGAATTTTCAACAAAAAGTGTAATAGTTAATATTTAAAAAAAAAACAGATTTTAATTTGAAATAAAACAACAGTTCGATTTAGCCAACAAAATAGTTAAATTTTCAAACCAAAAAGACTAATTTTTTCGAACACAGTAAAATATTCAACAAAAAAGTTCATTTTCAATCAAGAAAGATGACTTTCTTGCAAAAAAGTCGAATTTTCAACCAAATAGTACATTTTCCAAGCAAATAGTTGAATTTTTCACCAAGGAGATTAATTCTTAACAAAAATACAACGTTTTAACAAAACACATTAATTTTTAAGCAAATATTGGAATTCTCAACCAAATAGATAAATTTTCATCAAAGAAGATTAATTTTCTACCCAAGTAGACGTATTAAAAAAAACTCAAATGTTTTATAAAACAGTTGACTTGTAAACCGAAGAAGAAAAATTGATAACAAGAAAGTTATTGTTATTGAGAAACATCACTTTTCAACGAAATAATTGAATTCTCAACTAAAAAAGATAAATTTTCAACCAAAACTGAAATAGTTAAATTTTCAACCGCGGAAATGAATATTTGACTAAATTGATGAATCTTCAATAAAAACATAAATTTTTATCAAAGTAGTTCAACTTTATACCAAATAGTTCAATTTTCTATCAAATTGTTGAATTTTTCACACACACACCCCCCCCCCCTCCCTTATCTTTAATGAAATAGTTCAATTTTCAAGTCAAAAAGACCAATTTTTTCGAAAACAGTTGAATTTTCAACAAAAAAAAGTTAATTTTCAACAAAGAAATATGACTTTTTCATTGTAACAGACGAATTCAAATCTTGAAGGACAAATTTTTAACAAAATAGTTGAATTTTTAAACTAAGATACATTTTCAATCAAATGATCGAATTTGAAAATTAATTGTAAAAAAATTTTTTTTTTGCTATTTTCATAATTATAAAAATTTAGGACGAGGTCCGCGTGTTTTAGTGCTTCATGTTTTGTTGGTTAAAAAAAAAATTTTGAGTTTACGCTCACATGGCCTTAAATTAAACGCAATATGTGTTTTTATGCAAATAGCTTAATTCTTAGTCAAATAGATGAATTTTCATTAAGCGATTAGTTCAATTTAATTATTAAAAAAAAAAAAAAATACTATTATTCAACCCGTTGAATTCAACCAAAACAGACGACTTTCCAACAATAATGTTGAACTTTGAAGCCTAAAAAGCGAATGATTTTAATGATTTTAATTTTCAAGGAAAAAATATGTCTTTATAAAAATAGTAGAATTTTTAACCCAAAAAGATGAATTTTCAACCAAATGGTCGAAATTTCCACAAAAAAGTTCATTTTCAACGAAGAAAGATGATTTTTCTATCTAAAAGATGAATTTTCAAACAGTTGAATTGATAGAAAAAAAATGGTTGAATTTTTAATCAAGAATGATGAATTTCAAACCAAATAGTGTAATGGTAAAATAGAATATTTAATATTCAGTTGGAAAAATTAATTCTAAAAGAAAACGAATATTTAACCAGTTGAATTCAAACAAAAAAGACGAATTTTTAACAAAATTATTATACTTTTAAGCCAAAAAGAGGAATGATCTATGTACATAGCAGTAACCGTTTCAACCCGAAAATATTATTGATATTTTTCCAACCCAAAACATGAATTTACAAAAAAGTATTCAATTTTGAACAAAAATGATGAATAATCAAAATAGTTAAATTTTAACCCACAAAGATGCATTTTCAAACAAATGGTCGAATTTTCACAAAATTAGGATCCTTTATAAATTAAAAAAACGATTTGGTAGAAAATTCATGCTTTTTTTGAAAATTCAACTATTTGATTAAAAATAAAATTATTTTTACGAAAATGTAACTATTGGTACAAAATTAACTTTTTTGCTGAAACATATTTTCAGATTTCATACATTTCTAACAAAAATACAATAGTTACATTTTTAGATAGAAAAATTAATTTTTCACAGAAAAAACAACGAATTTTCCACAAAATTCATCAATTTTGCATCCAAAATTATGAATTATCTACAGAACAGTTGAATTTTTCAACTTAAAAATACGGTGTTTCAAGAAAAAAGTTAATTTTGTACCAAATAGTTAAATTTTCATAAAAATATTTAAAGTTTCAACCAAATAATTGAATTTTCAACCAAAAATATGATCAAGAATGATGAATTTAAAACCAAATAGTTGAATTTTCTACCAAGCGTTAAATTTTTTATCCAAAAAAGACGAATCTATCAAAATAGTTGAAATTTTAACCCACAAATATTTTTTTGAAAATTTAACTATTTGGGTTAAAATTAAATTATTATAATGAAAATTGAACCATTTGGTACAAAATTTACTTTTTTGTCGAAACATATTTTCGGGTTGCATACATTTCCAACAAAAAATGCAATAGTTACATTTTTAGATAAAAAAAAAATCAATTTTTCACCAAAACAAAACGATTTTTTAACAAAATTGATCAATTTGGCAACCAAAATGACGAATTACCTACAAAAAAGTTGAATTTGTCAACAAGAAAATACGATGTTTCGACAAAAAAGTAAATTTTTTGCTAAATAGTTCAATTTTCAAAAAAATAGTTCAAGATTTAACCAATTAATTGAATTTCCACTAAAAAATATGAATATTCAACTTAAAAGTTAATTTTCAACCCAAAAAGTTTAATTATCAAGAAAAAGTTATTTTTCAACCAAAAAGGATCATTTTTCTACTATAAGATATCAATTTTCAACTAGTTAAATTAAACGAAAAAAAATGCATTTTTAAAAAAATAGTTGAATCCTAAACCAAATAGATGAGTTTCCAATCAAGAATGATCAATTTAAAATCAAATAGTTGAATTTTCTACCAAAGCGTTAAATTTTTAAGCCAAAAAAGACGAATTTATCAAAATAGTTGAATTTTTAACCCACAAAGACTTTTTTGAAAATTCAACTGTTTGGTTAAAAATTAAATTATTTTCATGAAAATTGAACCATTTGATACACAATTCACTTTTTTGTTGAAATATATTTTCGGGTTTCATACATTTCCCACAGATAATTCATAACTCCATCTAGTCTGAAAAAGACGTTAACAATTTTCTGTTATTCTCTAATGATAATACAGATTCCTTTGAAAATTTGATTTGTACCATCTAGCATAATAATACGTATATTTTCTAAAATAAAGTTTCTTCTCTCGATCTCTCTAGTAGCCTAATGAAAAAAGCACCTGACCGGTAATCAGAAGTTCTGTGGTTCGAATCCCAGCGGAGTGAAAGAAAATCTTTTTTTCAGAAAAAAATTAACTAAAAATGATTTTTAATTCATGCCTCCATCTAGTCTGAAAGAGACGTTAAAAATGTTCTGTTATTCTCTAATGATAATACAGAATCCTTCAAAAATTTTATTTGTACTATCTAGCATAATAATGCGTATATTTTCTGTAATGAAGTTTCTTTTCTCGATCTCTCTAGTAGCTCAATGAAGAAAGCACCTGGCCGGAAATCAGAAGTTCTGTGGTTCTAATCTCAGCGGAGTGAAAGGGGAAGATATTTTTTTCAGAAAAAAAAATTGATGTAAAAATTACAGCGAATATTCAGCTAAATAACCTTAAAGGAAATAATCCATTTATATCTCTCAATTGAAAAAAAAATAAAACTCAATCTTTATGTCATATAATATTGTGAACAAAATTAATCAGGTAATAATTATTTAATCAGTTCAGAGCACAAAAGGCATTAAACAATTATTTCAATTGAAATATTCAAATAATTTTTACTTCATATTATTTTAAAATTTTTAATTTAATTTCTGGAAATTTGATTGATTGATAAGTTTTTAAAATTCAAACTTATTCCGAAAAATGTAAATTTTAATAGAAAAATAACAGCGTATAAAAAAAATCGCTAAATAATTAAAACATGTGTACATATAATTTGGAAAATTTAATTCAGATATTCATTTCAAAACATCACAAATAATTTTTGTTTAATATGTAATTATATCATTGGTATTTTAAACATAAATGAACATTAATTTACGAGACATTATTTTCATGGAAACGGTTAAATAACTTTTTTTACGTGATGTAATAATGTGAAAAATTTTAATTACAAAAAAATTTCACTGATTAAATCAATCAAGCATACTGTGACTGAAAAGTTAGTCATTTCTACTGACAAAACAGTCATTTTAACAGATGAGTCAGTCAATATCTCTGATTAAATAAAATAGTCACTTGAAATTATTAATTTTCTGTCAATTCTGACTGATTTGTCTGCTACAATGAAGCGGTAAAATTATTTCTAAATTAAAATTCTTTATTTAATTTCTACATTTCATTAAATGATAAAAATAACCATAAATAACTGATTAACACAAAAGAAGTTACGGATTAGATAAATCAAAATAACTAATTTTATCAGTGAACTTCACTGATTACATGATTCATAATCACTCATTTTATCGATAAAAGTTATTGTTTAGATCATTCAAAATTACTGATTCGTTCAGTGGACGTTACTGATTAGATCAATTCTTCTACATTGGTGAAAAAAAATCTTCTCGGATCAAACATTTGTGCTAAAATGCAATTTATTTTTATTTAAAATTTATATTTTTGTTGTTGAAAAATCAACTATTAAATTTTTTATTGAAAATTCATCTTTTTTCGTTTAAAATTCAATTACTTTTTTTATTCAAAATTATTATCTTTTTTTAATTGATTAATTAATGATTCATTCTTTTTTTTAGAATCAATCTTTTTTTAATGAAAATTGTACTACTTTGTTACAAGTTGTACTAGATTGTTAAAAAATGAATTTTTTTATGATTCATAATTTTAGTTGAAAATTTATGTCTTTGGTTGAATATTTCTTTTGTTGAAAATTATTTTGTTAATTGAAAATGTATCCATCCCATTTTTGTTTTAAAAATTGATATTTTTTAAATTGAAAATTCAACTATGTAGTTGAAAATTGAATTATTTGGTTAAAAATTCGTTTTTGCTTTTGATTAAAATTATATATTTTTTTTTCAAAATTCTTGTAGTATGTTGAAAATTTGTATTTTTTTTTTTTGCAGAAAATTAATCTTCTTTGTTGAAAATGTATCGTTTTTTGTTAATAATTTAACTACTTGGTTGAACCATGAAATACCTTGTTAAAATTTTATTTTTTTGTTGAATATTCAGAATTTTAGTTGAAAATTTAATAATTTGGTTTTAAATTTGTCTTTTAATAATTAATTTTATTTTTAGAAAATTTAGCTCTTCCATTTTCAGTTGAAAATGAACATTTTTCAGTCGAAAATTCAACAGATTGGATAATTCAAATTGACCCAAATAGGTCATTTTCTTTAAAAATTAATTTCTCAAAATAAAAAATTATTCTTAATTTTCACAGGAATTTTAAGAAAAAGTTCTTAACAAAAAAGGAAAAAAAAATTCTTTATTTTCTTAAAACGTTCCAAAATTCTTTGTAAAACTTGAAATTTTTTATTCGAAATCTTGAAAAAAATATATTTTGTTTAAATTTTTTTGAATATAATAAATTATTAAATATTATGATTATATTATCATTATATAAATAAATAAGTTTTTTATCTTTTCAAATTTTCAAAATATCTCTTAAACTTACTTGCATTTAGTCTACAATTGTGTAATCTTGCAAAATTGAAACCTTATGCTTGAAAAATTTCTACATTCATTTTCAAAACTTCAGGAAATAATTTGAAATCATATTCAAATTTCTCTGAAAATTTGTTTTTCGAAAAAAAATCATTCGAAGATTCCCAGAAATCTTTAAAAAAAATTTGTTTTCTCTTGAAACCTTTCAAAATACCTAAAAACTGTTTTTTTTTCAAAATCTTCTAGAATCTACATTTCGTTTTTAATTTTTAAAAAATATTTTTAAGTTTTAAATTATTTTTAAATCTTTTCAAAGCTTTCAGATATTTCCTTATCTTACTCGAATTTTTTTCTAAAACTTGTTATTTTCGAAAAATTGAACATTTTTTCTTTAAAATAGTTCACATTATTTTTCGACATTTCAAGAAATCATTTTGAATGCTTTCCAGTCTTTTTTAATTTTCTATTCAAATTAATTTTTTCATGTAAAAAAGTCATTTGAAATTTTCTCAGGAATCTTAAGAAATTTTTATATATTTTTTTAAAACCTTTCAAAATTCTTAAAAAACTTATTTTTTCAAAATCTTCAAGAATCTACATTTTGTTTAAAATTTCTTATAACTTCTGAAAATTCGAATTATTTTCAAATCTTCTTAAAACTACTAAGACTGCAAAATATCCTTTCAAATAATTCAATTTTCTTAAAATAATTTAAAAGCCTGAAAAGTTAAAAAAAAATGTCTGAAAATCTTCCACATTTTTTTCAAGATGTTTTTAAGTCTGAAACAAAGATATTTAATATTTATATTTATATAATAATAATAATTAACAATTGAAAAAAAACTTAAAAAATTTAAAATAATAAATATTTTAGGAAATCATTTGAAATTTTTTTCAATTTTCTCTTAAAATTAATTTTTCAACAAAAAAAAAGTCTTTGCAAATTTTCCCAGTAATCTTTAAAAAAAATTATTATACTCCGGAGATTTCATTTTTTGTTGAAACTTGTTTTTTTTTTAGTCTTTTTAGTAGAGAATTAATCTTCTTTGTTAAAAATAAATTCTCTCAATTGAAAATTGAACTATTCCATTATTGGTTGAAAATTAATTTCTTTGGTAAAAAATTAAACTATTGTGTTCGTGAATTCGTTCTCTTGTTGTTGTAAGTTATTTTTTTTAACTGAATATTTGAATAATAAATTTTTTGGTTTAAAATTTAGCTTTTTTGGTAGGAATTTTAATTATTGTCTTGAAAATTTGTATTTTTAGTAGAAAATTAACCTCGTTGTTTGAAAACTTTTGTCTTTGTAGTTAATGATTCAACTATTTGTTTGAAAATTAATTTTTTAGATCAAAGATTCATCATTCTAGTATAGCAAATTAATTTCTTTGGCGGAAAATTAAACTATTTTTTTGAAAATATGTACTTCCATTTTTGGTTTAAAATTAATTTTTTTTTACTGAAAATTCAAGTATTTAATTTTTGGTTGAGAATGTATCTTTTTTAATGAAGATTCAAAACAGAAAATTAATCTTCTTGTTAAAAATGCATCTTTTCTTTGGAAAATTTAACTATTAATTAAAAAATTTATTTTATTTTGGTCGGAGATCCCTAATTTTTATTGAAAATTAATTTCTTTAGTTAAAAATTGAACTTTTTTGTTAAAAATTCGTTTTCTTTTTGGTTAAAAATTAATCTTTTTAATTGACAATTTAATTGTAATTTACATTCAGTTGAAAATTGCTTTTTTTCAGTTAAAAATTTAATTTGTTCAAAATTGTACTGTTCTGTGGAAACTTCATTTCTTTTTTTGGTTGAAATTTAATGTTTTTTACTGAAAATCCAACTATTCGTCTTTTTTGGAAGTAAATTAATATTCATGTTTGAAAATTAATATTTTTCTTAGAAAAATCAACTATTTTTTAATTAATTTATTTTTAGTAAAAAAATGAAAAGTTAAAGTTAAAGTTTAGTTAAAAATTCAACTATTAGGTTACAAATTATTTTTTTGGTTTAAGATTCATCTTTTTGCTTGACAATTTAATTTGTTAAAAATTAAATTATTTTGGGGAAAACCATTTTTCTTCAAATTAAGATACAAATTAATTTTTTTGGTTGAAAATTCATTTTTTTGGTTGAAAATTAATTAATTTGGTTCAAAGAAAAGTTAAATAATTTTCGTTGAGAATTCAACTTTTTTGGTTGAAACTTAGGGCAATTTAATGTTAATTCAAACTATTATTTTTTATAAAATTCGATATTTTTTTTATCGCAGGGTTCACAGCTTTGCCCCTATTCCTCTCTTTAAATTTTCTCAAGTGAAAACTTAACTATTCCATTTTTGGTTAAAAATTAATCTTTTTTTGTGGTAAATGAATTTCTTTGACTGAAAATTTAACTATTTCATTTTTTGCTGAAAATTTATATTTTTTGGTTGAAAATTCATCGTTACAGTCGAATTTTCAATAAAGCAAATGTGTTCAAAACAAAAAATATAATAGTTGATATTTAAACTTAAAAAAAGATTTTAATCTGAAATTAAAAACAGTTGGATTAAAGCCAAAAAGACGAATTTTCTACAAAATAGTTGAATTTTTATCCCGGAAATAAGAATTTTTAACAAAAAGCTTCATTTTAAACCGATTAATACATTTTTTAACGAAAATAGTTGAATTTTTAAACCAAAAAGACGAATTTTCCACCGAATAGTTAAATTCTCATCCAAAAAAGATGACTTTAACCAAACTTCTGAATTTTCAAAAAATATATAATAAATGTAATAAAATAAAAAATAATAATAAATTTTTATATAAAATAAAAAATTTAAACGAACATAAAATAAAAACAATATAATACAATTTTTAATCGAAAATATGACTTTTCAACCAAGAAGATTAGTTTTCTACCAAAAAAGACTAATTTCAAATCAACCAAATAGTTGAATTTTCAACTAAAGAGATAAAATTTTTAATTCAAAATGCACTAGTTAAATTTCCAGTTAAAATATTAATTTTCAAAGCAAAAGAAACGAATTTTCAACAAGATATTTAAATTTTGGAAAAAAATGAAAACCTATAAAGATGAATTTTCCACTGAATAGTTGAATTATTGATCAAAACAGAATAATTTTTGTTAATATTTCAACCAGAAAGATTTTAATTTTAATCAAAAAGCGTTTTACTTCAACCAAAAAAGATGAATTTTCAACAAAACAGTTGAAACCACAACCCAAACAAACAAAAAAAAAAAAAACAATTTTTGTATTGAAAAGACCGGCAATCTGTAGACCTGCCTGGGTTCAAATCCCAGCAGAGCTCGAATGGATGAAGGTTCCTAAGGAATTATTTATTCTTAACTTGACCTGCAAAAAGGAGTTTAAAGTGCCTTTCTCTTAAGGATCAAAAATAGTTTTGACTTTTAAAAAAAAAAGCCTTTTTTTATGTAATAATTACAGTTCAGGGGTTCTGAATTAAAATATGGAGAAAAGTTTCTAAGGAATTATTTATTCTAAACTTCTTAAAAAAAGGAGTTTAAAGTGCCTTCCTCCTAAGGATCAAAAATTTTTTTTACTTTTTCTAAAAAGGCCTTTTTTAGTAATAATTCTAGCTCAGGTGTTCTGAATCAAAATATGGAGCAAGGTTTCTAAAGAATTATTTATTCTTAACCTATTCTTAAAAAAGGAGTTTAAAGTGCCTTCCTCTTAAGGATTAAAAATAGTTTTGACTTTAAAAAAAAAGCCTTTTCTAGTGTAATAATTCCAGTTCAGGGGTTCTAAATTAAAATATGGAGAAAAGTATCTAAGGAATTATTTATTCTAAACTTCTTTAAAAAAAAGAGTTTAAAGTGCCTTCCTCCTAAGGATCAAAAATTTTTTTTACTTTTTCAAAAAAGGCCTTTCTTAGTAATAATTCTAGCTCAGGTGTTCTGAATCAAAATATGGAGCAAGGTTTCTAAGGAATTATTTACTCTTAACCTATCCTTAAAAAGGAAGTTTAAAGTGCCTTCCTCTTAAGGATCAAAAATAGTTTTGACTTAAAAAAAACAAACTTTTTTTGTGTAATAATTCTAGTGAAGGGGTTCTGAATTAAAATATGGAGAAAAGTTTCTAAAGAATTATTTATTCTAAACTTCTTCAAAAAAGGAGTTTAAAGTACCTTACTCCTAAGGATCAACATTTTTTTTTTACTTTTTCAAAAAAGGCCTTTTTTAGTAATAATTCTAGCTCACGTGTTCTGAATCAAAATATGAATGACGGTTCCTAAGGAACTACTTATCCTTAACTTGTCCAGAAAAAAAGGGTTTAAAGTGCCTTTCTCTTAAGGATCAAAAATAGTTTTAACTTTGTTCAAAAAAGCCTTTTTTGTGTAATAATTCTAGTTCAGGGGTTCTGAATTAAAATATGGAGAAAAGTTTTTGAAGAATTATTTATTCTAAACTTCTTCAAAAAAGGAGTTTAAAGTGCCTTCCTCCTAAGGATCAACATTTTTTTTTTACTTTTTCAAAAAAGGCCTTTTTTAGTAATAATTCTAGCTCACGTGTTCTGTATCTATAAAAGTTTAATGTTTACAATATCTAAAGAAACATCTTTATGAAGTAAATGCTTACAGTTTCTACAGAAAAATCTTTAAAACTTTAATTTTCACAGTTTTAGAGAAACATTTTTGAAAATTCAATATTTGTAATTTCTGAAGAATCATCTTTAAAATTGTAATGTTCACAGTTTCTCAAGAAATATCTATAAAAGTTTAATGTTTGCAGTATCTAAAGAAACACCTTTAAAAAGTAAATGCTTACAGTTTCTAAAGAAAAATCTTTAAATGTTTAATTTTCACAGTTTCTAAAGAGACATCTTTGAAAATTTATTGTTTACAGTTTCTAAAGAAAACCCTTCAAAACTTTAATTTTCACAGTTTTAAAGAAACATTTTTGAAAATTTAATATTTGCAATTTCTGAAGAATCATCTTCAAAATTTTAATGTTTACAGTTTCTCCAGAAATATCTATAAAAGTTTATTGTTTACAGTATCTAAAGAAACATCTTTTAAAAGTAAATGCTTACAGTTTCTAAAAAAAAATAATTAACAGTTTAATTTTCACAGCTTCTAAAGAGACATCTTTAAAAACGTAATATTTACAGTTTCTAAATAAACCTCTTTCAATTTTTTATGTATCAAGTGTCTAAAAAAACATCTTTAAAAGTTAACTGTTTGGTTGAGTATGACTTTTTTTGAAAATTCGTCTTTTTGGTTTATAAAATTCATCTCTTTGTAGAAATTTCATCTTTTTTGGTTAAAAATGCAACTGGTGGGTTGGAAATTAATCCGTTTCAGAAGAAGATTCAACTCTTTTGTTGAAAATTCATATTTTTTTGGTTAAATAGAACTGTTTTTGATTTAAAATTAAAATAGTTTTTGGTTGAAATATCAACTATTAAATTTTTTGTTAAAAATTCATCTCTTTAGGTTGAAACTTCAACTCATTGGCTGAAAATTTGGCTGTTCTGTAGAAAATTCGTTTTTCAAAATTGAAAACTCGTGTTTTTAACGAAAATTTAACCATTCCATTTGGGGCTGAAAATTAATTTTTTTATTTTAAAAATTCAACTATTCGGTTAAAAATTTATGTATTCTGTTGAAAATTTGTCTTTTTTGTTTTACCGAAAGCGACAAATTTCTAATAATTAAAAAACAAAATTAAACTTCATGGTTGAAAATTCAACTATTTGGTTAAATATTTGTGTATGTTGTTGACAATTTGACCATATTTTTATAGAAAAGTAATATTTTTGTTTAATAATTTAATTATTTGGATGAAAATTTTTGTATTTTGTTAAAAATCCGTCCTTTTTGGTAGAAAATTAAACTTCTTCATTAAAAATTCAACTATTTGGTTAAAAATGTATTTATATTGTTTGAAATTTTGTCTTTTTAGAAGAAAATTAATCTTTTCGATTGATTATCCAACGATTTGGTCAAAAATTTACGTATTTTACTGAAAATTCATCCTTTTTGGTAGAAAATTAAACATTTCGGTTGTAAATTCAACTATTTAATTAAAAATTGGTGTATCTTTTTGATAATTTATCTTTTTTGTGAAAAATTAATCCTTTCCGTGGATTATTCAATTATTTGGTTGAAAATTTATCTGTTTTTTTATTATTTAATTATTTGCATAAACATTTGTGTATTTTCTTGAAAAAATATATGTATATATATATATTTTTTTTAAGTAGTAAATTAATCTTTTTCATTACTTATTTAATTATTTGGTTTTGGTACTCATCCTTTTTAGTAGAAAATTCAACTTCTTGGTTATAAATTCAACTAATTGGTTAAAAATTGGTGTATCTTGTTGATAATTTATCTTTTTTAGTGGAAAATTAAGCTTTTTAGTTTGATAATTTAATTATTTGATCGAAAATTTGTGTGTTTTATTGATTATTCAGTTATTTATTTGAAAATTTATATATTTGGTTAAAATTTTATGTATTTTTGTATGTTTTTGAAATTTTGTTTTCTAGTAGAAAATTAATCTTTTTGATTGTTTATTCAATTATTTCATTAAAAATTCATGTCTTTTGCTGATTATTCAATTATTTTGATAAAAATTGGTGTAATTTGTTGAAATTTTTTGTTTTTGTTTTTTTAGTAGTAAGTTAATCTTTTTGATTAATTATTTTGTATTCATCCTTCTTTCTAGAAAATTGAACTTCTTGGTTAATAAATTATTTATTTGTATAAACATTCCTGTATTTTGTTGAAAATTCGTCACTTTTGGTAGGAAATTAAACTTCGTTAAAAATTCAACTATTTCGTTAAAAATTTGTATATTTTTGTATGTTGTTGAAATTTTTGTTTCTCGTAGAAAATTAATCTTTTTGATTGTTTATTTACTTATTTGGTTGAAAACTTATGTCTTTTGTTGATTATTCAATTACTTAGTTGAAAATTTATATATATTGTTGCAAATTCATCTTTTTTGGTAGAAAATTAAACTTCTGGGTTAAAAATTCAACTGTTTGGTTAAACACTTGTGTATGTTGTTGAGAATTTGTCTTTTTTAGTAGACAATTAATCTTTAAGGTTTGATAATTCAATTATTTGGCTTAAAATTTATGTATTTTATATATATAATATAATTATTTAGTTATCTATAAATAAATTCCATAAGAATGTGTTCGTTAAAGCCAAAAGAGCTTTAACAAAAGAGCTCTAACAAAAGAGCTTTCACAAAAAAGAATTCACAATGCCCAAATTACAGTGATGCTTCAACTATTTTTTTGAAAATCCGATTTTTATGTTAAGAAATTAATTTTCCTTAACTGTAAACACAACTTTCATGTAACTTTGACATTTTGCATAATTTTTTTTTCCTCATTGACTAAAAATTTCTGAATTGAAAATTCAACTCTCGTTGAAAATGGGACCTTTTAATTTGAAAATTCACTATTTTGTTAAAGATTATATCATTCTAGGCTGGGAAATCTGTGTTATCGTTTCGACTCGAATTTCAAAATCAGTTAAAAAAATGTGCATAAAAATAAAATTGGATTAGGTTCTAACAAGAATTTTTTGTCATGTTCATTTATCTCAAGTAAGATTGAGTGATAGACAAAGGTTCCTCTGTGATTCTGAGCATTTCTTGTGGCCTGCACTATGTCTAGTTTGATCCCATTGCACTCGTAGAAAGACATATCGATAAGCTCCTCAGAGTGATGAGTTTCGACAGCTCTTGATAATTTACTGCCACATGTCACATGAATCTGTTTTACTCACATTTTTATCGATTTTTTTTTTTTTTAAGAAAAGCTTTCTAAATTTTGAAAAGATTTGTGTTGTTAGATTTTTCTTTAGATTGATCAAAGAAGATCTTAAAACAATGTTATAACTATATGGTCGCCATAAAACATACCTCGTTGTGTGGGTGATTCTGAAAAATTTTCCAAATAGGAAAAGAAAACAGTCCAAAATATTAAATGCATTTCTAAATAAATTTCTAAAATTCAAAACATTCTTTTTGCAAAAATTTACATGAAAAGAAGACTTCTTACAAGAAAATTGAGTAAAATGTGTAAACTCAATTTAAAGAAATCTTAATAATAAATTAAAATCTATATATATATATATTTTTTTGAAATATCAACTATTACATTTTTTGTTGAAAATTCATCGTTTTAGATTAAAAATCCAACTCCTTGGTTGAAAGTTGAACTACTTTCTTAAAAATGATTTTTTAAACCGAGAATGTAACTATTTTGTTGAGAATTCAACCGATTGGTTGTAAAACAAATTTTTTGTTGAAAATTCATAGTTTCGGGTTAAAAGTTCAACTGTTTTGATAGAAAAATCGTCTTTTTGACTTGAAACTTTCACAATTTGGTATAAAATTCAACTATTTGGTATAAAATTACACAGTTTCGTAGAAAAATCGTTTTTTTCAATTGAAAATTAATTCTCCTTAATAAAAATTACATTACATCGTTTTTAGTTGAAAATTGATATCTTTCAGCTTAAAAATTCAACTATTTAGTTCACAATTTTTAGGATCGAAAAAAATACAGACTAAAAATTAACCAAATAAAATTTGGACTAACATCACATCCATTATTCAAAATATTTAGTTGAAAACTTGTTTTTTTTTGCTGAAAATTGAACTATCTGATTGAAAATTGATGTATTTTGTTGAAAATTCGTATTTTTAGGTAGAAAATCAATTTTTTTGGTCAAAAATCAAATTATTTAGTTGAAAAATAATCTGTTTTAAATGAGGAGTCAAGTATTTTGTTAAAAATTTGTCTTTCTTGGTTGAATCCGATTATTTATTTGTTTTATAATAAAATCTGTTATTTTTTCTTTTTTTTTTTAAATATCAACTATCACATTTTTCGTTGAAAATTCATCTTTTTAGATTGAAAATTCAACTCCTTGGTTGAAAGTTGAAGTACTTACTTAAAAATGATTTTTTTTAACCGAAAATTTAACTATTTTGTTCAAAATTCAACCGATTGGTTGTAAAATAACTTTTTTCTTGAAAATTCATATTTTCGGGTTAAAAGTTCAACTGTTTTGATAGAAAAATCGTCTTTTTGACTTGAAAATTTCACAATTTGGTATCCAGTTGAACAGTTTTGTAGAAAAATCGTTTTTTTTATTGGTAATTAATTTTCCTTGATAAAAATTACACTATATCGTTTTTAGTTAAAAATTTATCTTTTTTACCTTGAAATATTTGAGATTTGGAAAATTTAAAACTTGAAAAAATACTTCGGGATACAGCATTTTCTCCATTTGAAAAAAGTTCAAACTATTCCAAATACAAAGCCCTCATAATTAAACAATTTTGTTTTTAAAATGTTCAAAATAAAAAAATTTAAAATTAAAACATCCAAAATATTATAATGGTAAAATTTAAATATATTCAATTTTGAAAATTCCGAATTTTCATTGTTTAAATTTGAGATTATTCGATTTGAAATGCTTTGAATTTAAAAGGTATCAAACCTAGCGAGTCAATTTCATACTTTTTTTTATTCCACAAGCTTTATTGATTTCAAATATTTTATATTTGAACACCTTTAACTCGAAAATATTTAGGGATTCAGAAATTTGTTGTATTGAAAAAAATTCTAAATTGGACGCTTTCAAATGGAAAGTCTTCACAGTTAGTCAATTTTCGTTTTAAAGTGTTAAAAATTAAATAATCTAAAATTAAAAAGTTCAAACTCGAAATTGAAAAATTTAATTATAATTATATTTAAAAATGGCCAATTTGTGTTGTTTAATTTTGTAATTATTTTGTTTAAAATGCTTTAAATTTAAAATCTAGCAATCCTAGCGAGGCCATTTTCCACTTGGATTTAGTACAAAAGTCGTAATAATTTGAACATTTTATTTTAAACAATTTCATCTGAAAAATAATTCATAATTCAGCATTTTCTCAAACTGAAAAAAGATCCAAATTATATGATTTAAAATGAAAAACCTTCACACTTAATCAATTTTGATTTTAAAATGTTCAAAATTGAATAATCTAAAATTAAAAGATTCAAGCATGGAATTATAGAATTTGAAATTGTCAAATTTAGATTGTTTATCATTTGTAATTATTCGATTTAAAATCCTTTCAATTTGAAACTGTCGACATTTAAAACTTATTTGCAATTATAAAAAAATTCTGCTATGATAACATTGTTTTATAAAAGAATTGTTATAATCCTCTAGTGGCTCTAATGTAATAATTAGTTTAAACAATGAAATTAAACATCCCGCTTTATTATCATGCGTCAGAGATCCACAAATGTTTGCAGTTTGCAAGCATTGCAGATCTTGCGACGGACTGCTGCAAGTGACATTATATAAAATCAAAAAAGAAAAATAAGATAGAAAAATTTCCTATAAATTTATCCGCGATTGTCACAATTGAATAATTCTTCAATGGAAAACTTTTAGGGATTTCGGCCACAAGTTATTTTATATTTTTTCACATATTTTCTTAGGAATGGAATTTAGCGACCGACTTCAGAATTTAGGAATGGTATTTAAAGAGCTGTTTTCCGCAGAAATTAAGAATGTAATTTAGAGAGATGTTTACTTCAGAAATTCCTCGTTTAGAATTCCGTGACAAGAATGCATTCTTCATAAAAATAGAAAATCAACCGCAATTAATTCATGGAGTAGAGAATGCGAAATGTTAGAGTTAACTCTATTTTAAAACACAAAAATATTAGAGAAAAATAAAAAAATTATGGAATTTATTTTCATAATAGTCAAAACTTTCAAATATCCAGTTTTAAATGCTTCTTATTCAAAGCATTCATATTTTCAAACTTGTTTAATTCAAATTCCAAGTGTTACAAATTTATATTGTGCTGAATTTTTAAATTAAAAATTGTCCAATTTTAGAGAAAGAAATCTAGAAATTAAGAAGTTGAATTTTATTAGTGGTCCAATTTTTCAAATATTCCATTTCAAATTGTTTCATTTTGAACGGTTTCAATTTCAAATTGTGTATTCAATTTCGAACACTTTAAAACTTAAATTTCGGCATTAGCAATGTTTAAAAATTGATATTGTAGAGTTCTGAATTATTTAAATTAAAAATTGTCCAATTTTAGGGAAAGAAATTTAAAAATTAAGTTCAATTTTATTAATCGTCAAACTTTTCAAATATTCAATATTGAACGCTTTTAATGTCAAGCGTTCAATTTCAAAAATGTGCAATTATAAACTGTGTAATTTTTTTACCATATTATAATTGCTATTATAGAGTTTTGAATTATTTAGATTGAAAATTGTCGAATTTTAAAGCAAGAAATACAAAAATTAATCAATTAAATTTTAATAATCGTCAAACTTTTCAAATATTCCATTTTGAACGCTTTTAATTCCAAGCCGATCAATTTCAAAGTTGTGAAAATTCAAACTGTTTAATTTTTCAACGTTTTTTATTTAAAATTATTCAATTTGGAACACATTAAACCTTAAATTGCTGCATTGTCAAAACTTGAAAATGTAAATTAAACAGTTTTGAATTATTTAAATTAGAAAATGTCCAATTTAGAGAAAGAAATTTAAAAATTAGGTTCAATTTTATTAATCGTCAAACTTTTCAAATATTCAATATTGAACGCTTTTAATGTCAAGCGTTCAATTTCAAAAATATTATATTATATTATATTATCTTTCATTCTATTCTATTCTATTCTATTCTATTCTATTTCATTCCCTTCTATTCTATTTTATTCCATTCTATTCTATTATATTCTATTATATTTTACTCTACTCCACTCTATTCTATTCTATTATATTCTATTCTATTCTACTCTACTCTATTCTATTTTATTCTATTATATTCTATTATGTTCTTTTCTCTTTTATTTTATTGTATTATATTACATTCTATTCTCTTTTATTTTTCTTTATTCCATTCTATTCTATTCTAATCAACTCTATTCTATTCTCTTTTATTCTATTCTATTCTATTATATTTTATTTTATTCGTTTTTCTTTCATTCTATTATATTGTAGTCTATTCTCTTTTTTTTCATTATATTATATTCTATTCTATTCGATTCTATTCGATTCTCTTCTCTTTTATTATATTCTATTTGATTCTTTTTTATTCTATTCTATTCTATTCTATTCTAATCGATGCCATTCAATTCCATTCCATATCGTTTAATTGCAATCTATTCCATTCCATTCTATTCTATTCTATTCTATTCTATTTCACTACATTCCCTTTTATTCTATTTTATTCTATTATATTCTATTATGTTCTATCCTCTTTTATTTTATTCTATTATACTCCATTCTATTCTCTTTTCTTTTATTCTATAATATTCTATTCTATTCTATTCTCTTTCATTTTTTTTTATTTCATTCTATTCTATTCTCTTTTATTCTATTCTATTCTATTATATTCTATTTTATTCGCTTTTCTTTTATTCTATTATCTGTTATTCTATTCTATTCCATTCTATTCTCTTCTCTTTTATTCTATTCTATTCTCTTTTTCATGTTATTATATTCTATTTTATTATATTCTATTCTTTTCTATTCTATTCTATTCTATTTTATTCTATTCTATTCTATTCTATTCCATTCAATGCCATTCCATACCGTTTCATTGCAATCTATTCCATTCCATTCTATTCTATTATATTCTATTCTATTTCATTCCATTCTCTTTTATTCTATTCTATTTTATTCTATTCTATTCTATTCTATTTCATTCCATTCCCTTTTATTCTATTCTATTCCATTCGATTCCATTCTGTTCTACTCTATTCTATTGTATTCTATTAATTTTTTTATTTATCAATTTTTTTTATTTGATTCAGATAAAAATAGTTTTAGTTTTCTGTAATTTTTTGTAAGAATTTTTCCACCAGGGGTGTAAAGGCTAAAGGTCGATTTTTATTACAAGACGAATTTTATACTAAGTTTATTTGGCCATCTGGTAAAATTACCAATAACGGAATCCACAAAATGCCACGCCGTATGGGACACGACTGTACGTTGTACGTACGAGTTAGAAAATTGTGGTACGGCTTCCACCTGCTCCCATAAAAACGGGCGGGACCCTATATTTCTCCTCCGGATCGCAAACAATGTCCAGCGATATCGATGATCAAATGCAATTAGCTAGCCCCTGGCTAAAAGGGTTCATGCTATTGTATTTTCTGGTATATGCTAGTATAGGTAAAAAAATGTCAGTATAATTCTTAGGGAGTCACCTATTATTTAAATTCTATCCTCAGGGAAAATTGCTCGACCTACAGAAACACCTCACTGTGCAAGTGTTGCGTGAGGGACTGAAAAAAATTCCACCAATTTCTCAAATACAAAATAATTGCACTGTTACCAGTAATCATTGTCGCACATTCAGGATTCTTTTTCAACTTTTTAATGACTTTTTGACCTTTCTAATTGTTTAAACAATGCCCATTTCTTAACAATGTTTTAAAAATGTATGTTAAACTTTACTTTCGTTATGAAAACGGTTCGAAATGTTTGTCGAATCTTCTAAGATTGTATGGAATAAAATTTGGAAAAGAATATTTTTTCTTTTTCCCATAATTTTTCAGTTTTTAGTCAGAATAATTGCAAAATTTTGTCTGAGTGCAAAATTGTCCAAACAGTTTTTTAAATTGATAAAATTTTAATAATAGTAATTTAATAATTTGAAATCAATTAAAACTTCATCCTCAGGAAAAATTGCTTGACCTACAGGAACACCTAATTGTGCAAGTGTTGCGTGAGGGACTGCTAGAATACCAACAATTTCTCAAATACAAAATAATTTCTCTGTTACAGGCAAACAACCTAGCACTTTCAGAATTTTTTTATAACTTTTTCATCATTTTTCACCTTCCCGATTGTTTTAACAATACCCATTTTTTAACAATGTTTCAAAAATTGAAATTACCCTTTATTTTTGTTATAAAAACGTTTTAAAACGTTTTACGAATCTTCTCAGATTGTATGGATTAAAATTTGAAAAAAGAATATTATTTTCATAATTTTTTAGTTTTTAGCACGAAGTTACAAAAATTATTGGAAAGGTGATTATAATAAAATTACATGCAAAGTCTTGAAACATGTACTTTTTCAGAAGTTGTCTGACGAACATTAGCATTCAAAATTAAAAGTGGTTTTGACAGTATAAAAAAAAACCCTGAATAAATAATTTGTCATTAAGTATTTAATTAATAACTTATATCGTACAAATATCCCAAAATTTCAAGTGGTTTCAAGTGAAAAATTGTTTAAACAAACAGGTTTTTAAAATCAATTAAATTTTCATAATAAGAAATTCAAATTAACTTAAACTTTATCCTCAGGAAAAATTTCTCGATCTGCAGGAACACCGAATTTTGCAGGTGTTGCGTGAGGGACTGAAATAATTCCAAACATTTTTAAAATACAAAATAATATTACTGTTACAGGTAATCATTGCAGCAGACACTCAGAATTTTTTATCAGTTTTTCATCATTTTTTCACCTTTCTGATTGTTTAAACCATACCGATTTTTTTAAAATATTTTAATATTGAATTTGAACTTTGTTTTCGTTATAAAAACGTTTTAAAACGTTTGTTGAATCTTCTCGTGGTAAAATTTTCATTAAGAAAAGTTGAATTTTCATCTGAAAAGTTGAATGTTCAACTAAAAAGGATTGTAATTTTAAATAAAAAACAGATGAGTTGGCCCAAAAAAAAATTTTCAATAAAATTGTTTAATTTTTAAAATGACGATGAAATTTCTACTAAACAGTTAAATTTTCATTAAAAAAAAAGATTGAGTTTTTAAAAAAACAATAACTCAAAAATATAGGTACATTTTTCACAAAGATATGAATTTTCAACAGAACAGTTGAAATTTCAAATAAAAAAATTTTTCACAAAATTTTTGAATTCTTTACAAAGTATACTAATTTTCATAATAATAATTAAATTTTCAACCTAAAAAATTAACTTTCAACATTCAAATAAATAAGATCAATTTAAAATCATGAATTGAATATTTTAATTTTCAGTTAAAAAGAAATAATTTTCGAATAAAAAAAAAAGAATTTCCAGCAAAATAGTTCAGTTTTCAACTAAAAAGATGACTTTTCAAGATAAAATTCTAATTTCCTAACAAAAAAATTAAATTTCAACGCAATATATGAATTTTCTACTAAGGAAGAGAAATCACCGAAAATAATATGGTTACTTTCCAACCGAGCAATTCACGCCTACCCCGAAAGGGAAACGGCCTAATGATATAATAATAATAATAATAATAAAATTTTCTTTTAATTAGAGCAATCGATGCGTCTCGAAGACGCGAACAAATATGGCAGGTACAGTACTGTAGTATTCCTAATATGAACAAAGTCTTTCTTATGTAAGCAGTATAAACAATTTTTTTAAACTTCATAAATCGGTACTGGTAGGACATAAAATGGGCAACAATAGGTCGATCAATGCGTCTTGAAGACGCAAACCAATTCACTGCATATACTATTGTTGCAATTTCAGGTCTATTATTAATTTTTTTGTGAAGAAATGATCTTTTTCATTCACAAATTTTATTATTTTATTCACAATTGAATTTTTTTTCGAAAATTCAACAATTTTATTAGAAAATCATACTTTTTGGTTCAAATTCAACTTTTTCCTTGAAAAATCGTTATTTTTGGCTTGATAATTGAACAATTTGATTGAACTTTTGTTTCTTCCTTGACTGACAAATTTTGTTCTCATTGAAAATTCAACTACATATTTTGTTCATCTTTTTGGTTTGAAAATGTATCTCTTTCTTCAGGAATGTCATCTGTTTTGGTGAAAAATGCAACTGCTTGCTTATAAATTACCTTTTCCGATAAAAATTTACATTTCCGGGTTGAAAATTCCACTGCTTTGTAGAATGCTCGTATTTCCGTTTTAAAAAATTAAACACTTTGATAGAAAGTTTAACTATTTGGCTGAAAATTCGCCTTTTTTGGTTGAATCCAAATGTTTTTTATAATAAATCAAAATGTTTTCGTTGAAATATCGACTATTACATTTTCAGATTTCTTAAAAGACTACTTGTTTATTCAAAGAATTATAATTTTAGTTGACAATTTTTTTTTCACAAATTATTTATTTACACTGAAAATGTTTGTTGTTGTTGTTAGAAATTCAACGCTTTTGTAGAAAATTCATATTTTTGGCTTGAAAATTAAACAATTTGGTATAAAATTCAACTACTTGGTACAAAATTAAACTGTTTTATCGGAAATTCATTTTTTCATTGCAAATTAATGCTCCTCAATACAAAATTTAAATTCAGCATTTTTGGTTAAGAGTTGATCTTTTTTAGTTGAAAAATTAAACTATTTATATGAAAATGAGTCTAATAAAGTTTGAACTAACATCACATACATTGTTCAAAATATTTAGTTGAAAAATTTTGTAATTTGTTGAAAATTCGTCTTTTCTGGTAGAAAATTCAACTATTTGATTAAAAATGTACGAATTTTGTTGAAAATTCATCCCTTGCAGTAGAAAATCATATTTTGATTGTTAAAAATGTATATTGTTAGAAATTAATCTGGTTCAGATGAAGATTGAAGTATTTTGTTAAAAATTCATTCTTTGTGATTATATTCACCTGTTTTTTAAATAAAGTTAAAATCTTCTTGGTTCAAATATCAACTATCACATTTTTTGTTGAAAATTATTATTTCCAGGTTGAAAATGCCACCGTTTTGTAGAGAATTTCTCTTTTTGGCTTACAAATTCAACAGTCCTGCAAAAAATTTGTGTTGTTTTCATTGAAAATAATTTCTTTAATTGAAAATTTAACTGTTCGATTTTTGGTTTGAAAGTGCTCTGTTTCAGTTGAAAATTCAACTTTTTGTTTGAAAATTCATGTTTATTTTTATTCGTCTTTCTTATGGAAAATCAATCTCTTCGTTTGAAATGTAACTATTTGGTAGAAAATATATATATTTTGTTAAAAATTCGTCTTTTCTGCTGCAAAATCAATCTTTTTTGCTGCAAAATCAATCTTTTTGGTTAAAAATGCAACTTTGTCGTTGAAAATTAATCTGTTTCAGTTGAGGTTCAAGTATTTTGATGAAAATTTGTCTTTTTCGATTATATTCAACTGTTTTTTTATTTAAAATTAAAATCTTTTTTTGCTTAATTATCAACTATTACATTTTCTGGTAAAACTACGTATTTTCCGGTTCAAAATTTAACTGTTTTGTAGAGAATTTATACGTTTAGTTTCAAAATTTAACTATTTGGTTGAACATTCAGTTATTTTGTTTAAATCTTGTTTTTTTGGCTTGAAAATTCAACATTTTGGACAACCCCTAATTGACCATTGAGACAATATGTAGCCAATCAGTGAAGAAGTTAAAAATATTTTGTTAAAAAAAGTAAAGGAATAGTGGCATTAGGAGACAATTGTGAGATAATAGTGTATTTTATGTCATTTTTTTCAAAAGTGTAGAAAAATAGTGTAATCGCTCAAAAATAGTGTAAAATAGTGTCAATAGTGTAGTGAGACCGAGGCCTGCAACTTGAGTATCAAACCAGTTTGTCTCATATAAAGAGAATAAACTAATTTTTTTCAAGCTTTATAAAACGTTACTGGTAGGTCATAAGAGGTTGCATAATAGGTCGATCGATGCAGCTCGAAGACGCGAACAAATATGCTATCATAATATTGTCGTATTTCAAATATCAAGAAAGTTTTTCCCAAATAAACAGAACAAATAATATTTTCAAACTTCATAAATCGGTACTGGAAGGTCATAAAAGTTTAAGCAATATGTCGATTGATGGCTCTCGATGACGCGAACAAATACGCTATCAAAATATTGTCGTATTCGAAATATCAACAAAGTTTTTCCCTTATAAGCAGAACAAATTATTTTTCAGACTTCATAAATCGGTATTGGAAGGTCACGAAAGTTTCATCAATAGGTCGAGTGATGGCTCTCGAAGACGCGAACAAATAAGCTATCGAAATATTGTCGCATTCCAAATATCAACAAAGTTTTTTCCTTATAAGCAGAACAAATAATTTTTATAAACAACATAAACTGGTACTGGTGGTTCATAAAAGGTTGAACAGTAGGTCGACTAATGGCTCTCAAAGAAGCCAACAAATACGCCATCATAATATGGTCGTATTTCAAATATCAAAGAAGTTTTCCCCATATAAAGAGTACAAACTAAATTTAAACTTCATAAATCGGTACTGGAAGGTCATAAAAGTTCAAGCAATCGGTCGACTAATGGCTCTCGAAGATGCGAACAAATGCGCTATCATAATATTGTTGTAATTCGAATATCAACAAAGTTTTGCTCATATAAACGGAACAAATCAAATTTAAACTTCATCAATCGGTACTGGAAGGTCATAAAAGTTCAAGCAATAGGTCGACTAATGGCTCTCGAAGATGCGAACAAACGCGCTATCATAATATTGTTGTATTTCGAATATCAACAAAGTTTTGCTCATATAAACGGATCAAACCAAATTTAAACTTCATCAATCGGTACTGGAAGGTCATAAAAGTTTGAACAGTAGGTCGATTGATGGCTCACGAAGACGCTAACAAATACGATATCATAATATTGTCGTATTTCAAATATCAACAAAGTTTTCCCCACATAAAGAGAACAAACAATCTTTTCAAACTTCATAAATCGGTACTGGAAGGTCATAAAAGTTCAAGCAATAGGTCGACTAATGGCTCTCGAAGATGCGAACAAACGCGCTATTTAAAAACTTTTTATTTTGTTGGTCATCACTTTGTAAAGTGTTAAAACCTTTGTATCGTGGACAGTTTTTAAAGTTTACACAAAATTGTTGTGGCGCATACGAGCGCATTTGATGACGAATGACTCCATATCCGTCATTTTAAATTTCATATCACTAACGAAGATTTAACACCTACGTCACACTGCCCCCTCCCTCTCAATTGCTATCTTTCTTAATTAGCTAGTGCAAAATTTTGTCAATGTGGCGCAATATTTTTTCTTGATGGATCATATCAGCGCATTTGGAAATCTACAAGGTCATGCAATTTAAGCATTGATTTTTCAAATGGGGGGACTGGCGTGTCGCCCCCCCCCTCACGTTACACCTGCTATAACTCCTAGAGTTTCGTGGCGCAAACTTTTCTATTGGTAGCGCACATGAGCGCATTTGCGGCACAATTCAGTAGGCTATAAAAACCCCGGAAATTAAGAGGGGGGCTTGTATAACTGACCTCCTCCACATATCGCTTCGAAACGTTGCATAATATCACATTTCATGCTTTGAAAACGTCAATGCAATTTGAAAATAATTCGGTGTACTTTGTTTACACTTTCAGAAGTTTGGTCATTTTAGTGATACAAAGATATAATTGCTCACATCAATTTCTTTCAAGTACATTTTGAATATAAAAAAGACCTTCTATGCTAAAAGAATTATTTTTAATTTTTAGAGCTTCTAGATCTTTTCTTCATTTTCAGGTTTCCATAAAAAATTTAATTTCATCTATATAACTTCAAGTGATGAATGTGAATAAAATCGTAAAAATGAGGCATATTATGAAGATTATGAAAAAAAAAAAAAAACATTAAAGATTTTTCAAAAACTGCTATTAATTCGGTGAAAATATCTTTACTTTTGAAATAAGTTAATTGTTAAGTATAATTTTCAAGTTCAATTGTTTTTAAGCGCCCTGGAGGCATGAAACTTCTTTCTTGTGCTTCAGACATAAAATGCTGTCATAAGCAATAAAAATATTTCGGCTCTTGAAATTCGTGTACTTTCACCGAAATTTTTTAACATTAGTGCTCTATTTGGGATGGGTTCCACATCAATTAGAGGGATGAAACTTTCTTCTGGTGCTACTGGCATAAAATGTAGCCATAATCGGTTAAAATATTTTTTCTTTTAAAATAAGTGAATTGTTATAGAACATTTACAAAGAAATTCATAACTCTCGAACTTTTTTATAATATATAAAAATATGCAAAACTACCTCTAGACAGTATAGACTACAGAATACTACAATTAATTTGCAACTACAAAAGAGGATCACTTTTTTTACTAGGAATACTATAATTACTTACAATATTATTTCAAAACAGTGTATCTCAGATTTTCGTAATATTTTCTTCAATGTGTAAGAATATAGTGCTGAGGATTTTTTTATTGCGAGGCGTCATTGGGACATCCTTAAGACGTCTTTTGGAACATGTCTTTTGGACATCCTAGGGATGCTCTTAAGACGTGTCTAATGCCAGCACGAAAGAGGTCTGGAGAACGTCCTATCATGTAGGGACGTCTTTAGGACATTAGACGTCTTGGAGACGTTGTTTGGACTGATATTGGACGTCCTAGGAACGTCCCAAGGACGTTCTTGGGATATTCATGGTTTTGTGCCCACTGGGAAGATAAGAAAAAAAGCCCATTATTTTCATTCTTCATTTTTTTTTTTTTTATCATTGTGGATATACGACATACTAGTTTAAATGTTTTTGAAAATCGTTCACATAGGAATAGCCTACCTAATATCGGCGAGAAAGTTGTAGGCATCTGGCTTTAAAGCTTAACAACTCAGCCACAAAAAATGCTAGCGTAATAAGTAAATAATAATTTGGAAGCTTAAAGTTCTCTACGTAACTGAGCTTAAAGACGATGATTATCTTTTATACAAGAGGCAAAAGGAAAAATTTGAAATAATTCATGAAAATGAAGGAAACATTTATGAACGAATTGTAGTTAAAAATTTAAGAAACAATACAAATTTTTGCTTAAACTTACAAAAATGTACAGCTTTTCTATCTTCAGTTCTAATAAAGATATTAAAGCGATTAAACTCCAAACTGTAACGGATAGGCAGAAAGCAGCGGGGATGCCCTTTTTTTGGCTGCCGACCACTGGTGCCTTTCTTTGACCCGCGCTTCTGAACTATTACCCAGAAATTGACGCCTTTTCTGACCGGTAACAAAAAAAGGGCACCCCTTTTGATTTCAAACACTTACTTTGCAACAGAAAAAAAAAAGAAAAAATATCGCGATTTTCACGAAACAAAAAAACAATCACATCTTTCCTGGAGACTTTAAATAGTAATTAAAAAGCCTTTGAGTTACAATTTTGAGTTTGAATCTCTGTAATATCTTCATTAGAACTGAAGATAGTACAGTTGTACATTTCTTGTAATTTTCAGCAACAATTTTTGTTATTGCCTCTTGTATAAACAATAAAGCTTTGAACTTGACTCTTCTTAAATGTGCCCGAAATTCCTTACTTTTTTTTCATTTTTCAGTCTGCAGAGAAAAATTTTTTTTTACATTCACGTCTTCCAGCTCATTTACGTAGAACACTTTTGAGCTTTCAAATGACTATTTACTCTTGATGCTAGCATTTTTTGTGGCTGAGTTATTAAAGCTTCAAAACCTGATGCCTACCATTTTTTCGCCATAACGATAATAAAATGCATTCAAGCTTTGAATGTTTCTAAATATTCTAACAACAATTCCAGTTCCAGGTTTTAAAGACATCCAGTAAAAGACTTCCAGACTCGTCAACTATCTTTTTTTCCTCATATTCTTCCTTGATCAATATTTCATGTTCTATTGGATATCTGGTTTCAAGGCCAGCAGCAACATTTAGATCATCTGAAAATTATTTCCCCAGTGGACACAAAACCATGAACATCCCAAGAATGACCTTGGGACGTTCCTAGGACGTTCAATGTCAGTCCAAACAACGTCTCTAAGTGGTCTAATAACCTGAAGATGTCCTAAAAACGTCTTAAAGACATAGGACGTTCTTGGGACATCTTTTGTACTGACATTTGACGTCTTAAGAACATACCTAGGATGTCCAAAAGATGTGTTCCAAAAGACGTCTCATGGATGTCCTGAAGACGTCTCTAGGACATACTGAATTTTTTCCCCACTGAGTCACATTCATTCAAAGCTTCATAAACAGGTACACATGATACCAAACTATTGACACATTTCACAAAAATGCTACTGTACGAATAATAATCATTCCAGCACTGATTAACCTGTATCTTCATCGCAATGGGAATCAGCGTCTTCGTGGTATGTCACGTCAAGTTCGTCCTCGATTTCCATTTCGTTGGCGTCCGTCTCAGAAGAAAAACCGTAATACTTGCACACGATCCTACAGTAGGAATGAGATATAGATATGATGACCAAATAGTTCTGAACGTTCAAATGAACGATGAAAAAAACAAAAATTTTCACCAATTATTTTTTGCTGTAATTGTTTTTGGCGATTTAAAAATGCATTTCATGCAAAAATATAGCAACAATAAGCCCATTCCCGATCTAACTAGATATGTAATTTTTTGCTTATTAACATAAAATAAGCCCTCTTTCGATCCAACTGGATAATTTCTTCACAATGAAGCACTAAATCAGCCCTTTTACGATCCAACTAGACCATTTTTTGATAATTAAAGACAAAATAAGCCCATTCCCTATCTAACTAGATATGTAATTTTTTGCTTATTAACATAAAATTATTCCTGTTTCGATCCAACTAGATAATTTCTTCATACTTAGACACTAAATAAGCCCTTTAACGATCCACCTAGACCATTTTTGGATAATTGAAGATGAAATAAGCCCATTCCCGATCTAACTAGATATGTAATTTTTTGCTTATTACCATAAAATAAGTTCTCTTTCGATCCAACTAGATAATTTCTTTGCAATTAAACACTAAATAAGCCCTTTTCCAATCCAACTTTTGAATTTCTTAATAAATAAACATAAAAAACGCTTATACTGATATAAACCTTGAATTTATTTCTAATTAAATATAAAATTAGCCGTTTCCTGATCCTAATTTTAAATATGTTAATAAATAAACATAAAAAATGCCTTCTCGATCTAAACCTTGAATTTATTTATAATTAAACACAAAATAAGCATTTTTCGATCTAACTAGGTAATTTTTTGTTAACTAAGCTCAAAATAAGCCCTTTTCCTATCCAACTCTGGAACTTGTTAATAAAAACACGTAACAAATGTCAGTTTCGATTCAACCCTTGAATTTATATCTAATTAAACACGAAGTAAGCCCTTTCTTGATGCAACTTTTGAATTTTTTAATGAATAAAAATTTTAAAAGCACTTTCTGAACCAACCCTTGAATTTTTTTCTAATTAAATCCAAAATAAGCCCTTCCTCGATTCAAGTCTTGAATTTGTTAACAAATAAGCATAAAAAACGCCTTTTCCCATCCTAATTTTGAATTTTTACATTCTCACTAGAGAAGGTATAAGATTTGTTTCAATCCCCCCCCCCCTCCCCCGTTTTTGTCAATTGTCCACGTTTTGAGAAATTCTAGCCCGAAAACCAGAAACTAAATCGAGTGCGAAGCACGAGATACGTGATGAGAAAATGTTCGTTAAAGGCGAAGGAGCTTCAACAAAAGAGAATTCACAATAATCAAAAATCTGACCTCTCTGACTATGTGTCTTTGATATCTTTGAAAATAAAATAATGATAAAATAAATCTTCGAAATATTTCAAATAATATATGTCTGTCTGTCTGCATGTCTGTCTGTCTGCGAGCGAGATAACCAAATATTTTGGATTAAAATTCAAAAAGTTGAAGCATTTTGAAAATTTGTGAGAACGTTTTTTTTTCAAAATTTAAAAATTCGATGTGTATTCATAGTACTCGAAAAGCCGAAAAATTTATCTTTACGACTTTTTTTAATAAAAAGAAAATTATCGGAGTTATAGCATTTTCAAAATTCAAAAAATGAAACGAAAATGAACATTTTAAGCCGAACAACGCATGATATGAAAAAAAGTCAAGAAAAGAAAAACGATGCTTTTTGAAAGACTTACAAGATTATCATAACAACTTTTTGAATTTTCCTGAGAAATCAAAAATTCCAATTTTTGATCGCACAAAAAATAATGAAAAATCAAAAGTTTAATTTTGCCATCAAACTATGCAAGATGTGAAAAGAGATGAGAAGACAAAAATTGTGCACCAAAAAAAAATCTGCAAATTTATTATGAATTACTTTGTGATAGGACTCGTAGTTTTTGTTTTATTCGTTGAAAAACAACATAAAACATTAAATTTTTGGACAAACAACACAAGATACGAAAAAAATAAATCGACGAAAGTTGTTCAACCAAAAAGGAGCTACAAATTTGTTATCAATCGTTTTTTGATGGAACACGTAGTTTTTGTTTTAATTGTGAAAAATAACATTAAAAATAAAAAATGTCTGGAAAAACAACGCAAGATACAAAAAAAAAAATTATTTGACAAAAGTTGTTCAACCTAAAAAGATCTATAAATTTGTCAATTATCATTTTTTGATGGAACGCGTAGTTTTTGTTTTAATCGTAAAAAATAAACTTAAAAATAAAATTTTTGGGACAAACGACACAAGCTACGAAAATATATGAATAGACAAAAATTGTGCACTGAAAAAAGATCTACAATTCTTTTATTTGTCACTTTTTGATTGGACGCGTAGTTTTTGTTTCAATCGTAAAAAATAACATTAAAAATAAAAAAATTGTGGAAAAACGACACAAGGTACGAAAATAAAAACTAATAGACAAAAGTTGTTCAACCAGAAAAGATCTACAAATTTTTTAGTAATTATTTTTCAGTAGAATGCGTATTTTTGGTTCAAATCGTAAAAAATAACATTGAAAATAAACAAATCAATTTTTTCGAAAAACGACACAAGGTGCAATAAAATGTTAATTAGCATTTTTTAGGGTATCTGAGAATAAAAATGAATACAAAATAAAGTACAAATACCAAAATAATTATGAAAAATCGAGTGCGAAGCACGAGATACATGACGAGAATGTGTTCGTTAAAGCCGAAGGAGCTTTACCGAAAGAGAATTCACAATAACCAAAAATCTGACCTCTCTGATCATGTGTCTTTGATATCTTTGAAAATAAAATAATAATAAAATAAATCTTGAAAATAATTTCAAATTATTCAGGTATTTGTGTACTTGTTTCTAAATTTGAGCATATTTGCTTTGTTTTTTTTAAAGAAAGAAAGGAACTGAGAGCATTTATACAATAGAGTACATATTTACTAATGAAATTATCTGCAATTTGCTTTCTAATGTATATGCACTAAAACGGAAATTAGCATTGTTTTGCCAAGTAAATAATTTCTTGTCCTCTGTAAAAGGATGTCAAAGACAACCTACTTTCAACATATACATATACATAGGTATATGTGCATACGTTCAACCGCATGGTAATTAACCGCTTGATGAATAAACCAGGTGTTTCGCACACTTTATAGGCTGTAGGCATACAAGAAAGCGATTTTAAACTCGAACACTCTATTTTGAAGATTTTACATCAAGTTCCAATTTTTTCAGTATTGAAACTTTAAAAAAAAATTGCATATTAAATATTAAAGGAAAATCAATATGGGCCCATAATGATTTTCATATCATTTTTTCAGGGTTATAGGAAATTATTGTACGAACATAAGCATAGGAATGAATCGTAACAAAATATTCAAATAAATATTGCAAAAGTAGAGAAAACATAAATAAATTATTCATTTTCCACTCAGATGAAAGAACATAATCAAAATCTTGATATTTATGAGAGTTAATCACATTTTAAGAAGCACTGATTTACAATGCATAGTGAAATATAAATCCTATCATTATTTTTTACAAAACTAACATTTTTCTATTTGGATGGGAAAATAATTTTAAATACTAAATTAAAATTTTGAATGACTATTTATTTGTAAAAATGATTATTACATATATATGTGTGTGTGTGTGTGTGTGTATAAATACGTATATATATATTACTATATTATATATATAATATTATATATCTATAGAAGAAGATAGTTATTAACAATAAATTTTAATAATAATAATAATTTTTTGAAACAATCATGTTTGTTGAATTCAATTACTTTTTATCTCCAAACACCATAATTTTTATTTTATTTACGTTAATTTTGAATGCTAACCCACGTACCCTCACTGTCCCGAGATCCGAACCTTCTCCGTCGAAAAGGGCCATTTTCAACAAAATCTATAAACTTTCAACTTTCATCAACCACTTTTGACTTTTTGAGGTGGTAATTAAAGCAAGTTAACAAACATAATTGTTTAGACAATTTATTATTGTTTATCACTATCTTCTTAAAGATAATTGCTAGAAAGTTGCGTTTTTTTGTAAAATTTTTAACTTTTCTTTGGCTTTTTAGTTATGAACAAACAATAAATAAACATCAGTGAGAAGCATTTTTTAAACAATCTCTTTGCCTGTTTGTGAATATATTTTTCTGAAATAAAAGAGATATTTGAAATCTTTAGCAAATTTCCTACATGAATAATTTCAAATGCAAAATTTTGTTTGAAGTAGTTACTGAAAGACTGTTTGTTTAAATTTATATTTCCATAGGATTTCTATAGAAGAAAGAGAATAAGCATTTCTATAGAAGAAGATAGTTATTAACAATAAATTTTAATAATAATAATAATTTTTTGAAACAATCATGTTTGTTGAATTTAATTACTTTTTACCTCCAAACACCATAATTTTTATTTTATTTATGTTAATTTTGAACGCTAACCCACGTACCCTCACTGTCCCGAGATCCACACCTTCTCCGTGTTATATATATTTAAACTGTCTCGATAGATTAAAGACCAATATTGCCGACACAACAAAATTTTTTAGTTTCATTTTCAACAAAATAGTCGAATTTTCAACAAAACAAGTTCGTTTTTAGCCAAAAGAGATGAATTTGCAACCAAGAAGATTATTTTCTACCAAAAGACGAGTTTTCAACAAATTCTATAAACTTTCAACTAAATAGTTGGATTTTCAACTAAAAAAATCACTTTTTAACTAAAAATGGAACAGTTAAATTTGCAGTTTCGAAACTAATTTTCGACAAAAACAACAAATAACAAATTATCAAAAAAAGAATAATTTTGAACAAAATACATGAATTTTCAACCAAATATTTTTACTTTTAATGGAATTTTCAACCAAAAAGGTTAATTTGCTACCAAAAAAGACAAATCTTCAACAAAATAGATGAATTTTCGAATAAAAAGGATAAGTTTTTAACAAAAAATAGAATAATTTGATTTTAAGTTGAAAAAAAAAATTTAACGAAATAAAATAAATGTTCAGCGAAAAAGTTACAATTTCAACCAAAAAATTAAATTTCAACTAAAAATAATAATTTCTCACCAAAAAGAATAATTTTTAACAAGACAAATTTTTGATAAAATAGACGAATTTTCAACTAAAAAATATCTATCAAACAAACAAATAAAATAGTTTGATTTTGAGTTAGAGAAATAAGTTTTTTAACAAATAAAATAAATTTTCAACAAAATAGTTTAAGAAGACTAAATGTCTATCAAAAAAAATATCGACGAAAAATGGAATGGTTGAATTTTTAGTTCGTAAAATAATTTTCAATTAACAAAAAACTAATTTTCTACCACGAAATAATAATTTTTAACAAAATAAATGAATTTCGAACTATATATTTTAATTTTTAATGGAATTTTCAACAAAATCTATAAACTTTCAACTAAATAGTTGAATTTTCAACTGAAAAAAATCACTTTTAAACTAAAAATGGAACAGTTCAATTTGCAGTTGAAAAAAATAATTTTCAACAACAAAAAAACAATTATCAAGAAACTAAATTAATGTAAAAGATGAATTTTCAAGAAAATACTTTAATTCTCAACCAATAACATGAATTTTCAATAAGCAAAGTTAATTTTTAACACATAATTTAGACGAATTTTTAACAAAATAGTTCAGATTTCAAGCTTAAAAGTCGAACGTTCAAAAAAATAATCGAAATTTCAAAAATAGAATTGTTAAATTTTCAGTTCAAAATATTAGTTGCAAAAAAAAAATTAAAAAAATGTAATCAGTCAAATTAAACTAAGGAAGACGAATTTTTGACCAAATAGTTGAATCTTCAACTTATAAAGAAAAATTCTTTTAGTCAAAAATGAAATAGCTACATTTGAAAAAAAATAATAATTTTAAACCAAAGAAACGAATTTTATACAAATCTGAATTTTCAACCCAAAAATATTAATTTAAAACAAAATGGAATAGTTAAATTGTCTGCTAAAATATTAATTTTCAATTAGGAAAGATGAAGGTTGAACGAAATAGTTGAATTTTCAGTTTAAAAAATAAGAAACAATTTTTAACAAAAACAAAAAAAAACGATTTTTTAGCAAAAAGTGGAATAGCTACAATTTTATATTTAAAAAAAAATTTGTTCAAAGAAAACGAAATTCCAACACAATTGTTTAATTTTCAACTAAGCAGTTCAATGTTTTACAAGAAAATTTCAAATAATTAACTGAAAATACAAATTTTCAACAAAAAATGGAATAGTTTTATTATCAGTCAAAACAGATCAAATTTCAACGAAACAGTTACATTTTGAACCGAAAAAGATTACATTTTTGCCAAAAAGACGATTTTTCAACCCAATAGTTGAATTTTCAATAAATAAATAAATATATTTCCAACCAAAAATTAAATAGTTTAATTTGCAACAGAAAAAATGAATTTTCAAATAAAATAATGAATCTTCAATTAAAAAAATGAGTTTGTGACAAAGCAGTTGAATTTGTAACTAAAGTAAATAAATTCATTTTCAAGAAAGTAGGATTTTAAAAAAAATATATGAATATTCAACCAAATAGTTGAATTTTCAATTTAAAAAAAGTTTTCGAATAAAAATGGGATAGTTAAGTTTGTATTTAAAATAACTAATTTTCTGAATAAAAAAAATTATCAAGCAGTTAAATTCATCAAAAGCGACGAATTTCAAAAAAATAGCTACTCTTTAATCAGAGTGAGGTAAAGATTTATTTATGTCAACACACACAAATGTTTAAATAATTTATTATAATTTTTAATAATATTCTCTTTGGAAAATATTAAAAAGTTATCGTTTTCTTTCGGAATTTTTCAACTTTTTGCCCACTTTTTACTTAGCGAGGTAATTATTGATTTAAGTTAACAAAAATAGTTCTTTAAACAATTTTTTATTGTTTATAAGTATTTCCTCTTAGACAAGTGCTAGAAAGTTACAGTTTCTTCTGAAATGTTTAACTTTGCCTTGCCTTTTTAGTTATAAACAAATGATAAATATACATTAGAGAGAAACATATTTTAAACAATCTCTTTTTTTCTCTTTTAAAAGGCAGCTTTTTTGTTTAAATTAATTTTTTTCAACTTTGGGAGAAGATTAAAAATAATTAATTTGAAAAAGTAAAATACTATTTAAAAAAGTGAAATACTATTGAAAAAATTATTCTTGTTGAGGTTCACTTATTATTTGTTCATAACTAAAAAGTCAAAGCAAAACTAAAGATTTCAGAATTTGTGAAATGTAATTCTGCGAAGGTACACATACGCGATTCGTTGTTTGTCGGATTCGACATCAGATTCAAAAGCAGAGAGCTCCATCTTATATTTAAAAAATCTCATTACAATTTTTTTATTCAGAAAAGTGTAGTCCTGATTGGATGGCAATCTGTGGGGAAAAATTTCGCTATTAAAACAAATATTTACCGAGGGGAAATGGGTGAAATTTCTTGCGAGTACCACCGACTTTAGTGATTTCTAGCTCCTTTGATATTATGAGAAAAAATGTTGTCTTCCAGAGAATGATTATGATAACAAATTAGCGCACGCGATGATTGTCGTTTTCTTATCAGATTTTAAGATTATGATGTGCTCTTGAGTTTATATGTTGAAAAACTTTTACGAACAATTCACTAGATTTGGTAATATGTTAAACACAAGATTTTGAGATGATGATTTTGCTAAAAAAAACGTGGAATTTACAGCTGCATATTTTCCTAATTGTCAAATGAAATTACTCTAACTTACGCGGATTCAACACCAGCATCTAAAATTTCAAACGGTTGTTTCCGAATGTCGGAGAATTAGTTTCTGCACAGATATTTAAGAAAAAATTATTTTCTTCTAGATTATTTTTTTTTATCTAAAAACTGATATCGCGCGACAATATATTGTCTCTCAAAATCAATTGTTATCAACAAATACACTTATATGCCCATTAAATAGCTTATGATAATTAACGAATTAAAATGAATCATCTTGACTGAATTTACTAATTCTATTTGTGTTTCAGGAAATGTCGATAAATAGAGAAAAGTATAGGTAGCACAAAGACAATACGATATTTGCATGAAACGTTATACGAATATTACAGAAACATTCTGAAAAACATTTAAATGTCCTGTTCCCACTGTCGTACGCCCTAGTAGGGTTTCACTAGAAAATCAATCTTCTCTAGTTAATAGTAATTGATCCTTTTTTGTCCAGAATACAACTGTTTTGTTATAAAAAGTAATATTTTTGGTTAAGGATTGAACTATCTTGCTGAAATTGCGTCTTTTATGATTGAAAATCAACTACTTGGTTTAAATCTAAACTACTTTATTTGGAGGTTGATAATTGAACTCTTTTCCAGAAAATTCGTCTGTATGGTTTGAAAATTCAATAATTTGGTAAAAAATGAACCTATATTATTGAAAATAAAATGTTTTGTTGAAAATTCATCTTTTTGGTTAAGGATTCACTTACTGCCTTCAAAATTCATCTTTTCTGGTGGAATTCAATTTGTTGGAAATTGGTTTTCTTGTTCAAAGTAAATTTTTCAAACTGAAAATTTCGCGATTCTATTTTTGGTCCACACAATATCTCTTTTAGTTGAAAAGTCAACTACTTGGTTTAAAAATCATCTTTCTTGATCAAAACATCATCGATTTGGTTGAAGCTTCAACTATTTTGTTGAAAATTTCTTTTTTTTTCTCGTTAAATTTAACTAGTTGTAAATTTCTCTTTTGGTAGAAGTCAAAAAGGGAAAAGGGTTCACAAATAGCCAAAAATCGGTAATGTAGGTAATGGACGGTTTATGGTTGGTCATAATAATCTTGAAACTTGTTTATAATTTGGATATATTACAAAAAGTATGTGTGAAAAGTGACATTGAATAAAAAAACTCATTTATTTTGAGTATTTATAGTATTAAATGAAATTTGATTTATTTTCAAATTGTTAAAAAGCCAAAAATTTGATGCCAAGATTAGTAAGATTAAGGTCATGATTACAAAATAGTTTACACAACAAAATTTTATTTTTTATTTCACAGTAATAAATATACGGCATTTAATGCTGAAAATATTCCATAGCCTGAAATTTTTAACGGTTTTGGAACGTGTTTTTTTCCAGAAATTATCCGAATTCAATGCAATCGAAAGATGATTTTACCAAAAAAAATGTAATGTTCATTCAAACTGTGAGTCTATGTTGAAATAGTTTGCCATACGATGAAAATCGTTTTTAATAAAAGTATCTTTGTTGATCCAACTTCATCTTTACCTTGGTTTCGATTGTTTAAAACGTAGTCGACAAGGTTTTTATAAGTATGACGGAAATCTTACAACTTTGAATGATGAAACTAGAAAAGTGAGAGTTGTTCTATCCTCAGCACCTGAGTTATTGGTATACATATAAAGTTTGTTCATTGTATAGCAATGAGAACACGCTTTACGCGCAAGCCAATCAGCGGCCTACCCGTGGACGAGAATTTCTGTCAAGAATGAAATAATGGCTAGTATACATACAAGCCAAAAATATTAAAATCCATCGAGTTACAGTCAGAGAAATTCTTCAAAAATCGTTTCTCAGTACCTACATTAGAATGAAGATTTCTGTCTTTACGCTGCTCTTCACGTTGTTGGTGTTTCTTGATTCTGTCCGTAAGTAGAATATAACATAATGCCGAATCTATTACGTATTAAAACATCATTAATCCAGATATCAAGTATATTCCAAAATTATTGTCTCACTTTATTGTTATTAAACCAATTTTAATCCAAACGTCTTGAATTCACAGTTACAACTATTTATTATTAGTCCACTAACACTTCTGTATGCACTGAAAGGTTCGCGAGTTATCTTTTGTTCAAAAGGTCAAAAAGTCTCCTGATGACGAATATCTGGATTACTTTTTTGAAATCCTGGTCAGTTTTTTCAAAAATTAAACTCTTTTTATTCTTCCTCTTTTTTTGTACAGTTGTACCTCAGAACCTATTGCTCATGAAAATTTGAAACTTGTACATTGTCTATGTTCAGGTTAGATCTCTCGAAAGCAAGAAGAAATATTCGGATCGAATGAAGGCTTCTTCGCGTGAATTTTTTTTTCAAATTGCTTTTTTAGAGAGGAAATCTTCTAGATTTTTTACTTGTAAATAAAAAACCATGCAGGCCAACAAGTGTCATAGTTTTTGCTAAACCCGTTGCAAAACCTATACCAACCGTTAACAAAGTTCTTATTCTTTATAAAATCTATTTCTTTATTGTTTATGAAAATGTCAATACCCTGAACCATTTTGAGAAAAAAAAACAGAATTTTGTTGAAAATTAGCGCACGAGGACCCTGAATATATTTGTGCGCATATAGGGCGCGCTTATGTTGAATCTATGAATCTATGAATGTCTACGTACTTCTTCACGTTTCTGCATATAACTTTTAAAATTAAATTTATAACTATCAAAAGCTGTAATTTTGTCATTGTGATTTCTCTTTTGTTAATAAGAAATTTTGTATCTTTATTTCTCAAATCGGTCACATTAACTATTGCCCTCGGGCCTTTGAAATTAACATGCTGTTTCGAATGGGAAAAGCTTGAGTTTCCGAAAAAATTGAAAATAGAAGAACTTATTATTCACGTTTGCGAATTAGAGTTTAATCACATCTCAAGGAATCTTCAAGGAAAAATTTGCAGCCAATAAATTCCTATTTTGACTACCCTAACGTTTTTTTATTTTTAAATGTAATATTTTGCAATTGCTTAAGCACTTTCTATTTGCATAATATTTTTTCTAGCATATAGTAAATAGTTCTCGACACAGATTCGCCCCACATAATTATCCGGTACTTCATACGAGTTCACGGTACTTAACACAGTTTTTACCGGCTCTCGTTCATTCTCGGAGAAAATTTATGAGAATTTATTTTCTTCTCCTTATAAACTCCCTAGAAGCGCATTTCTGGCAACGAGAACTTTGCTTTCATTATCCATTTGCTTTTCCAATATTTTGTATTTAGTGCATCAAAGACAAATTCTGAAAAAAATAGAAACTAGTATTATTGTATTCATATGTTTCTTTAAAAGCATAGAGATGCTAAGAACACCTCATCTTCAGTTTAAGAATTTCACATTATTTAGGTTATATAAAAAACTTCACTGAATGTTACACATGTGAACAGTTTTTGAAATAAATAATTATTGCTTGTTTGATTATTTTAATTATTTATATTTATTCATATGTAATCCTTTTATTTTTTGAAGTTTTTGCAGTATTGCAAGACAGTGGGGTCGTTGCATGAATTTTAGATATTTTTTTCATATACTGCGTAAAATTCTGAAAACCTTAGTGCATTCAAAAATTTGTTTGAATACATCATTTTTGACAAAAAAATACTGAGGGAAAAGTATCAAAATACCTATTCAAAAATTCTGTGACCTTAAAGCGTCACATTCTGCATGCCGTTCAAACAGTCACTGCAGTTACTCTTTTGACTAATGAAGTATCTAGCAGACAGCTGGCGAAAATTCAAATTACGAATTCTGAGAAAGATATTTCTTTACTTAAAATTGTCAAAAAGTAGCAGCTAGACGTAATTACTTCCGGCGATCCGACCAACCGATCAGATTTTCGCGCAAAAATTCAAAAAGTATAATTTTTAAACCTTAAAATAAAATATTCGAACTTATTTGACAAAACTTTCCTTCCGAAATTACATTCATTTTTTAGTGTTCTTTTAATTTAATGTCAACAAAAATTGAAAATATGCAACAACCACATTATACGGAGTGTTCTGAAAATGTTTTAAATTTATTATTTTAATGCTCACAAAGTTTTCCATATTTTAAATGCACCTAAGTGGGTGCTGTTTATAATTTATTTTATAAGAGCCAACGTTATATAATTACTGAATTTTTTAGTTGAATAAATGTTCACGATGTTATAGTTAATTTTAGATCATTTTGTATATTTTTTGTTATAAAACAAATTTAAAAAATATACCAAATGATCGAAAATTAACTATAACATCGTGAACATTATCTAATTACTCTTAAAAATAACAAAGAAAGCATTATAATTGAATATTCTCATAAATTCTCGATAAATTCTCGAAGCTTCGGTAACATACCGGTGTGTTACCGGTAATATTACCCGAGTTCAAATTACCGAGAATTTAAAAACTCTAACGTCAACACGAATGCACACTAGCTTAGAGTTAAAGCCCAGCTAATTGAGTACACACGGATTCATGTATAGTTGTAATGCACTGGGTAATTCGATGATGCCTTATGATTCCTCACGTCTTCCTCATATTTATTTTTCCTTAGTCTAAATTTGATTGAATATAAAAATGTTAGTTACAAGGAAAGAAAATGCATCAACACTAAATGTTATTTACCTAGATGCTAAAATTTGCACTTCATAATAAATAAATTACCCGTAATCTGTAGAAAAATAGTAATAAGAATCAAGCAATGTCACAAAGAAAGGATGCAGGAATGCCAATATGAATAAAACACTTAATTGAAATAGCTACCAAGATATTTCCTAATTACCGATCCAAAGCATGGAAAGATAAAAAAATAATACTGAAAATTAATTTACTCGATACAGCAAATTTCATTGAAAAAATTCGAGTCACACGAAAACATTACTTCGAAGTGCCTAATTGACGACAACAGCATAAGACAGCTTTCGATTATTTTGGGCGCACATCCGCAGTGAATATTGGTCAGCAAATTTCATCTTTGCGTAGCAGCACGAAATCCAAATCATCAAAGATCCCCACTGAATGACTTGAACCACGAGCCCATGAGCACAAACTTTTCGCATTCTAAGGAAGTACGTACCCGCGAGCGGTTCTTCCCTCAGTAACTAAAAAGGTTAGTCAGTTAACGCCGTACGGACGTTAAACTTCTATTCTGGGAAAGAAGTCGCCCGACGAGTTATTTCAATTTCTACAATACGCTTTAGCGCCAACAGAAGCGAGATATCGTGACAAATATCACCGAGAAAAATTCTTCTCTCGAATCTCAAAACGAGAGAGAATTTTGGTAAGCAAATTTTAATTTAGAAGTAAGGGGCCATTCATTAATTACGTAAGGGTCCCGAGGGGGAGGGGTTTTTTTAAATCTCTACATGACCTTACCTCGGGGGGGGGGAATTCTTACGTAATATCTTACTACATTAATTATTGTTTCAATTCGAATGATCACAGTAGTAGTATAATAGTATATTATGCGCCGAGGTGCATAATGAGGGTACATAATGAGTACGCGGCGAGTGTAGAGTATCGTAATGTTGTACATTACGATATAGCGGACTATAATGTGAAGAATGATCGTCCGCTGTATCGTAATATATAACATTACGATACTCTACACTGTTGCATAAAAACGCGTTAATGCACCGGATTCACATAAAAATATTATTTTTTCAACAAATAAAAACTTTTGTTTGTGTCAAATAACAACGTATTTTAGTTTTTCTAATGATATGTAACTATTGAACGCTATTTAGAAAAATTCTAAGTTAAATATTACGTAAGAAAGGGGGGGGGGGTCAAGAAATCCTATGTATCCTTACGTGGGCGGGGGGAATCAAAAATGGTCAAAATCGCCCTTACGTAATTAATGAATGCCCCCTTGTAGGGTTTTCAAAAAGCGACGTTTTTCTCCGCTTGACTTTTTTTTCACATCGTGCGTCGTTTGGGTTAAAATTTTCATTTTCGTTTGTCTTTTTGAATTTTGTAAGTACTGTAACGCTGTTAACTTTTACATTCTCGTCTCAGTAAGAAGTTATTGGTTTCATGTGGAAAATGAGTTTCGCGGATTTCATAAAATGTCGACGTTTTGAGGCCCCCTGAGTCAGAAAACATCGATTTTACATCTGTGTGGTCGTCGTTTTTGTCGTCGCCTGTATATCGGATAACTTTTGAAAGACTGCTCGGATTAGATTGTGCTTTGGCACACTTTTTAAGGGTGTTGTAAAAAGAAAGGACGAGTTCGTTAGCCAGCTATTTTGGATGAAAATTAAAAAAGTTACAGCATTTTCAAGAATTTTGAAATCATTTTGTTTTCAAGATTCAAAAATTCTATGTACGGCCATTCGCAGTACTCGGAAACTCGAAAAATTTATCCTTATAACTATATTCGATAACAAAAAAATATTCCCGCCGCGCGGGCACATTCTCATTGCGCGCTACGCGCGCGGCTCGCAAGTTTGAGCGCGCGACTGTTGCTTCTCGCGCTTCGCGCTCGAGAATATATTTATCTCACGCTTCGTGCTCGATTATGTATTTATCTCGCGCTACGCGCTCGGTCTTTGGATTTTCCACACATTTCTGGACAGACTCTTCAAAATTAAAGGTAAACCGATACGAGACAAAACCGAGACTGGAGTCTCGGAAACCGATACCGATACGAGAAAAAACCGAGATTTTTCGATCCGATATCGAGACAGTCTCGTATCGAACGGCATCACTAGTGGTACTGTGTTTGTAAAAAGAATGTTTGGTGATGCGTAGTGGAATGATAAAATACACACAACAGTCCATGAAAGGAAACAACCATATAAAAACAGAAGAAGAGAAGAAAATATAAATCGATTTTGAAGGAAGCAAGAAACTGTTTTATAAATTGGCGTTGATCAGTATGAAAGGAAGCAGAAGTACGGAGTTAGTCAGCATGAGAAATAGCAAGGGTGAAATGCTACATGATACAGACAAGATACTATGTAGACGTTTTAAAAGATTCTTTTAAGGAATTATTGGGAGGTGAAACTATAGGGCAACACAACTACGACATGGAACACGATGCATTAAAAACCCCGGTTAAGAGAGTCTGTGCCTCTGAGATTAGGGACATAATTAAGAACTTAATTAAATAATGATAAGGCTACTGGTGTAGACAGTATCAACGCTGAAATGCTTAAATATGGTGGCGACTACATACCTCACAGGTGGTGCGAGTTGATAATTTTATGTATCGAGATGGGAGAAGTTCCATGTGACTGGAAAAGGGCGATTATCATCCCAATATACAAAAGAATGGGAGATAAAAGCAACTGCAGTAATTATATAGGTATCAGCCTATTATGTACCTTAAGTAAAATATATTCAACAATACTTATTCATGATTACGTACGGATCAAACATTTTGCTTGAGACAGATCAAAGAATAAAGGTTGTGAGTAAGTAAATATCAATGGATGGCTTCTATAAGCAATAAGAACAATATATGCAGGTAGCAAAGCGAGTATAAGGGTAAATGGGAAACTGAGTGACTGGTTCGATATTATGCAAGGTGTTAGGCAAGGATGCTTACGTACTCATCGCTATTTATCATATTCATGGACAAGTCTCTAAGAATGGCCCTCTTTGACGAAGAAGGTGTGGATCAAGAGATAGTGAGGGTACGTGTGTTAGCGTTCGCAGATGATAAGGTTGTTATGGCAGAGTCAATCGAAGACTTGCAAAGAATATTGAAGAAACTGAATACAAGCATGAAAAACATGGGTCTCAAAATTAACGTAAATAAAACAAAAATTATGGTGTTTGAAGGAAAGGGTGATGAAACAATATGCAACATTTTCCTAAACGATGAGAGAATAGAACAAGTTGATAAGTACATATATAGTAGTAGTAGTATAGTAGTCTATTCACTGAGGACGGAAAGATAGATGGAGAGTTAGATAGGCGTATAAATGAGAGTGAGAAGGTTATCGGTAGAGCAGGATCCATTATCAGAAGCAAAAATATATCAGTTAAAGCTAAAAGAACAATATATAATTCTATATTTACAACCACTGTGATGTACGGTAGCGAGACCTGGACCTACAAAGTAAAGGATAAGACTAAAATTAACGCGATTGGCTTGCAATTCCTGCGCAATATGTGCGGTAAAACGCTAGTGGACAAAGTTAGTTAGGCAGACCGAGGAAAGAATGTTAGAATGTGTGAATGAGACCCTAATTCGAAGACATATAGAAAGCTATAGAAACACAAGAGCTTACATGAGGAAATGCATGGACGTGAAGGAAGCTAAAGAGGTATGCCAGGACAGAAAAGTGTGGCGACAAATAGTTTCTAAGAAAAACATGATGAAGAGTGTCAGTGGAGTGAATGACGCCTGAAACAAAAGACTTTGGATAACAATGCGCCCAAGTGGAGAGCTTTACATGATGACTTTGTAAAGCTCTTCGCCTGGGGTGATTGCTAGAGAGATTGATCATCTACCTGGGTTGGAGCAATGTTGAGAAACGAACGTGTTCTTTAAATAAACAACACAGGAATTCTAGATCAATTTAAAAATCTATACCCCCCCCCCCCTATACCGTCCCCTACAATTCCCTTCCTCAAGGAGTGAGTCACGCTTACCCCGAAAGGGATATGGCTTAATGGTATAATCAATTTGTGTTAATGAACAATTGTATATTCATGTTGCTTATTTTTTATTGCAATTTGTAATTAAATGTGATAGTATGTGATTTTTTATTTCCTCCTAAACTATTTCGGGAAAGAGTTTCTGAAGAATAAATTATTGAGTCTTTGAAATTCGTGTAGTGCTCATATCACGAGTGACTTGTTTTATTTTCACCGGCATGAAATAAGAGCGTGTGCTTGACTTCGAAAGGACCTGGGCGCCCACATGGTTACGTACTTTTCTACCTTCCCACCTTCCTACGTATAGGGTAGGATAATTAATTCAAGTGAAATGCCAGTTAATTAAAATAGGGTACGTGACTTTGGCTCTGGAACGTATAATTGCCCTAGGTTCTGACTTGGAACATACTCCAAGGACTATCTGATTGATACATTTCAGTCCAGTTTTGATTTCCTTCTTTTCATTCCAACTACTATATACACATTACTTATAGTTTCTGAAACCAATTATTCCTTTTTTATAAATCCATATGGAAAATATAAATGTGAATAACAATTGTTTCAAATGCTTGAAAAAATGAAAAATGGCTGGAGAATTAGTGATTTTATTTTACAAGTGAAAAATATATATACAGACGTCATACTACTTCCCCTCTTTCCCTCTTCACCCCCTTTTTCAAGAATTCCTATTTTCCCCCTATTTGTAAGAAACTCTCCCCTTTTCTCGACTGAATTAATACGACATTAAGCAAATCCAACTATTTTATGTTGTAAATTAATTCGTTTTAATTAAGAAACGTCTGCTACTATATTTTTGGTTCAGAATTCATCTCTTTTGGTTAAAAATTCAACAGTTTTGTTGAAAACTCGTTCTTTTTTGGTTAAAAATTAATTTTTTAACTCTAAATTAACTAATTCTGTATTCGTAGAAAATTGATCGTGTTTAGATGAAAATTCAACAATTTGGTTGAAAATTGAACTATTTTTCGAAAAGTCTTTTTTTTTTGTTGAAAATAAATTTTTTCAGCTAAAAATTTAACTATCACACTTTTGGTTGAAAATCGATTGAATTTAGTTTAAAATTCAACTATATGGTAAATAATCAACTTTTTCGTGTGGAAAATTAATATTTTTGGCTTAAAAATTCAAATGTGCGAGTATTACTGAAAATTCGTCTTCTTGGTTTGGAAATGCATCTCTTTTCGTAGAAATTCCATTATTTTGTTGAAAATATTGTTGAAATTTTTTGTAGTTTTGTTAAAAATTTAACTACTTTGTTGAAAATTTAATTATTTTGTTGAAAATTTAACACTTTTGATGAACGTTTGTCATTTTGGATAGAAAATGTTGGATTGAAAATTTAACTAATTGTAAAATATTCGTCTTTTTGGCTTGAAAATTTAACTATTTGGTTGAAAATGCAACTAGTTTTGGTTGCAGTTTATTAAATTGAAGTGAAGATGTAAAATAAAAATACAGTAAAGTCTCCAACATTTCAGCGTCCTTGAAACGTAGGGATTCGTTATTTTCAATGCTGGAGGGGGCTCTGTGGGAAACAAAGATTAGTTTTTGAACTGCGTAATATCGACACTCGCATGTGTTAAGTACATAAGCATTCCAATAGTTTGCAACGTTTTTATTCAATTTTATTATAAAAGAAGCTTGAGGTTTTTCTGTGCATAATTGAATTTGTTTGAATAACAGCAAGCGGTTTGAACTGTTATTTGTGGTACAAAATTGAAATATATTTGTTACTACTATATAAAATGTGTAATTCTGTAAAAGATTTCTGTGTGGGATATATCGCTAAAATGTTGACGTTTAGAAATATCCGCTGGGTGGCTGATCTATCCGACTCTCTTTGTTTTGTTTCCAACAGGGGCTAATCACTCGTGTCTCCCTTCATAACCAACCAGAATCGATTGTGTAGGAACAGGCCAATGGATTTTACATTTCACATGATTTATATAATCTTAAGCCGTCCATCAGAATAATTTGCAAAAAAGTTGACAAAAATGGTAAACGCGCAAATTGCGGCTATACATATTTCTGCCCTTGCTTCAAACGGATAATGCATATTACACAGTGAACACAACAATATTATTTAAAGCTTACACGCAGATGAATAATTCTAGGCTTGGAATAACTGCTTTTATAGTTTACTCTTCACATTTTATATTAAAATCTGAAATATGAATCAGGAGTGTCCTATTTTAGATTGACAAGCAATCCCCTCCAGGCAGCTAATGTGGCTTTGAAGCCAGCGCAGTAGAGGGGCTCAAAAAATTAAAGCTATTCTGATTTGTGGACTTACCCCCCAAAAAGCTTCCATTTGATAAAAACAACAGTGCACCTTTTTCCAATTTTTTTAACAATAAATCATGAATCCCACGGGGGTCAAACCACCCCCAACCGTAAAAAATCCGTATTTTCTCACAGGCCTAATAAAAAACTTCTAGATTCGCCTAAATATCATACAAAGTGTTCAGAAAAAGGAATAAGATGAAAAAATTCAGAAAAGTTGAAAAACCTCTCCTAGAAATTAAAAAAACACCCCTCTTTTTTGAAAAAAAAAATAAATTTTCACCATTCATCACCAATATTTTTTGAATAACGTTCGTCATTAGTTTGCTTCGAATCTACGAAATAATTTCAAGATAAACTGCCGGAAGTTCAAAAATTAATTTTTTGTTAAAAAAAGGGGGTATTTTGTAATTTCTCGGGGAGGTTTTTCAACTTTTCTATATTTTTTCATTTTATTTCCTTTTCTGACTACTTACTGTGATTTTAAGAAAAAACTAAATTTTTTTCATTAAACCTTGGAGAAAATACGGATTTTTTTACGGTTGGGGGTGGTTTAAACCCCGCGGGATCCAAGATCCTCTTGTTCGCAAAATTTGAAAAAAATTCACATTTTTTTTTCACTAAATTTAAGCTTTTTAGCGGCTGATCCCACAAATCAAAGGGTCTTTAATATTTTTGAGCCACCCTACATCACAGTGAGGCTAAATCGGATTTCCTCCGTCAAATTATAGAATTATTAACCGATTTTCATGTTTTCTAATATCGAATCTGCATTAAATTTAGAAAAACTTTTCCAGGGACATTTTTTTAAAAAGGTTATCATTCTTTTTATTCAACGAACATAATAGAAAAGAAATCAAACATTTATAGCCTCTTATTTTTTTCAGCCAAGAAACCTTCTGAAAATGTTTACCTACATTAGCGAGCAAACACGTCAAAATGCTTGTACGTGTGCATTCTTAGGAAGCGTTTCAAAAAATTCAATCTTTTTTCAAAAATCGGCTCAAATAATGTTTTAATAAATTCAATACCAAACTGATCTAAAATGAAAAAACTTTGACATCGGTTTAAAATTGCAGCTCCAAGTTCAATTTGACCGTGAAAATCCGATTTGGCCCCACTGTAAGCATTGCACATCTGTTGGGTATAGCGTAAAATATATCATTGAAAAAGAAGTATTTTTTGAAGATCCATAATTCTTCTTTAGGTCGTTTGTCCATAAAACCATAATATTTTTCGAGATAGTAAAAACAAAAACAGTCTTTTGAGAAAATTTTTAAAATGCAATGAAAATGTTTTTATTTATTTGACGAAAAACTCCTTTCACTGTTTTTCTTTAGGGCACAAAAGAACTTCCAGAAACAGTGAAAAGCTGTAATTTTAAGGTAACCTTTTCGAAAGTTCAGCCTACAAGTAATATTGACAAAATACGATTAGGTCTTTGTTAGTTTTGTAAAAAGGTAACGAATTAGTTACTAAATAGTTTTTTTCAGTAAAAGTTACTATAAAAATCGGTAATTTGTTCGTTACTTTCGAAAACTTATGTTTTTAAATAAAGTTAAATTTTTAAACGGTAACTACTCGTAGTTCCTTTTAAAAAGTAACTTATCCATGACTGGTACAATGTATGTGAAATAACACACTCTGTTTCTAGTGTGTGTTTTATAAATCATATTTTTATGTAATCAAAAAGTGGTCATGTAATTGCTGGTATATTCATGGGAATAATATATAGATTATATGGGATTTAACATGGATAAAATATCTATGAAGTTCACAGAATCAGCATTTCATTGAAATTTTGCATGCGATATAGGAGACCACCCTACAGTAGATAATGATCCTACAGTATATAATCATTAATTGTAAGCACAAATATAAGTGAGATAATTAATTTATGTAATTTATAGTTAGGGCTCGATACCTCTTAATTCTTATAAAGTTAGAATTGATTATTTCACTTATATTTGTGCTGCCCTACGTAAAGCTGAATTTTCGGGTCATATATATAGTCGTTATAGGAAAATAAACACGCCCATATGACTAATTATAGATACCGAGACTTATAACACAGATACGTTTTAGATACGTTAAAAACATCTCATCACATGTGATCGGCGCGTTTTCAGCGACTATGTTTATCATGTTCCCTATTACAAAATACAACAAATACCAATAACCTATTCATGCAATATAGACTAATTAACATCCCACACCACGGAGTGGATGCTTGTCAATTGTTAAATGTTATATCTACCACTAATAAATAACTCACGAGAAAAAGGACATTTTTGTGCAGCCTGGAAGGAGAAGGACGGAAAATATTCATGTGATAAATTGATAATGTAATTAAAGTACAAAACCTAGAAGACGAGGATTTTCTATGATTTTGTTGTTCTTATATTGTGACCTCAATGTCTTTCAAATAATTAGATGAAATCTAAGCAATTAAAAGAATTGTCTTGTTTCGAACGTTTCTCCAGACTACATATTCTTGATCTTCATGTGCTTTTTCCATCTAACTCTGCTCCGTGAAAATCCCGACTTTGTCAAGAAGTGACAGGCATGCATCACTGTGAAAAGTCGTTATTGAGATGGCGACTGCATATCCTGCAGAATTCAATATCATGGATATGAATAAATAAAAGATTTATTCACCTCAGATGCACATGTCCGCATTTTTATTTCTTCTTGGAGTACCCAGGAAATTTTCCACATTAGTGACATAGTTTACAGAAAAGTAAGGGATGTATATATATATATATATATATATATATATATATATATATGCCACCATTTTGCCTTTCGTCGCGGAAAGTTACCACGTTCGTGCAGGGTCCTTTTATTTCCCACGCCTGACGATGTAAAATTTCGATGATTTTTTTTACAGTGAGGGCTGATATTAAATTAGCATCCCAAATGAAAAGTGCGCCAAAATTCAAATTTGTACTTTTATTTGTTTTTGTATTATTTTTTATTTTTTAAACAGTTTTTTATATCATGCTTTGGTAAATTTTGTTATTATTTAATATTTCTGTTTTTAAATTAACGGAAGTTTTAATATATTTATTGATGAAAATGGACTCAATAACTCTGCTTTTATGAGTATTGTTTTCCGGAGCTAAAATTTGGATATTGTCAAGTTCAAAATCAAAATAATGATTTAATTCTCATACATGTTGTGATAAACCAGTATTTTTAGCCCGGATTAAGAAAGCACAGAAGAAAAACTTCTGCGAACAGCTCCTCGCAAAGAAGATGTACGGCATCTTCCACAGAACAGTGGAGGATCTGTCGATGTCGTATGAACTATATAGTATTGCCCAGAATATTCTGTTGAGCTAATCGTCTTGATCATCGGCCCTCTTGGAGGTGCCAAGGTTTCACTGGTCAATAACCTGAAAAGCATCCCTGCGTGTCAACAAAATGCTGAGACACTTGCGGGGTCCTCAGGGTGCACGAGGCTTCTGCCGGATCATCGTATTGAGTTCGTCGCAGACTGTAACCACCTATCTCACGGTCATGAGACGCAGTTACACCTAAAATTTTACCGCTTTTTCGCTGGGAGCGAGTGGAAGTTTTCAGATTAGCACTTGCTTCCAGCTAAATCCTGCGGTTACCCTTATGACTATGCAAGTTTCTATCAAGTTTGCCTCGCAAGCTTCCCGCCAACTTTCGATGCAAGTCTCCCTTAAATTGGCTTCGCAAGTTTGCCGTAAGACAGACATAGTCTTCCTTGCGAAGAACTTGCCTAAACCTTGCTGTGTAAGCTTCCGAACCTAGCACCGCAAACTTTAGGCAAATTTGCTGCAAACTATTGTGCTATCTGGGAAGGGAAGAAAAACCTGAAGCATATTCAATAATTGAATAAATTACAGAGAAAGGCAAGATTTGAAGAATGAATATTTGATGTAGGTTCCCGAGATTGTAATAAAAAGGTAAGTGTAGTGAAAGTGCATTCTAACATCGTTATATTCCTGAATGTGATGAAAACAAGAATCATATTGTCCTTAAAACAGTATTTCATAATTATTTATTTATATAGTCGAATGTCAGGCACCATTTCATTGTCATTTTCCACGGAAATAACAAAATTCTAAATAAATGCATTTCCTATCGTATTAAATATTTATCTTATATTGTTCTGAAATAATAATAATATTTCCAGTTATCTAACAAAGAAAGAAATCAGTTGATAATAGAACCTTTATAGGCTTTATATCCCTCATATCTATTTCAATGAATTAATATCGTATTTGTTCGTTTTAAGTTTCTTCTACCTTTGTTTAAATATTTTACTTTTATTATTTTTTATTGTGTAATTGTCAAATTAATGGGGTAGTTGCACGAATTTTAGATAATATATTTTCTTAATGAATCATAAAATTGTGAAAACATAATTCGTTGCTGAGAAAAAGAAGTATTGAAAAAAGGTTTGGAAAACCTTATTCAAGCAAATTTGGAAATTTACAAAAACTTTCCTCAAGTAATAACATTCAGTTTTAAATGATATTTGAATTTTACGAGCAAAAAGAATGCTTAAAAATATGTAACTAACAATTTTCACTTTCGTAAAAATGAAAAAATAAACTTTAACTTAATTGTTTATTGAATCAAGTAAGTACGCAGAACTGAAGGTAGCTGCGCCAAAAAACAGATTTCTGAAAAAAATAGTTTCTCTATGATCTTAAAAATCAAAATAATATTACTAATGATGCCACTTCAAATAAAAACATTATTTTTAATAAAAAATTTTTAAGACTTAGAAAAAATATTCGTTTTAATCACTTCTTTTGCAACTCAATTTTATCTTACTATCACTTTTGAACAATTTTTGAAAAATGCTTGAATTATAATGAAGGATGGCTTAGTTTTTCAGGGAAAATATTATCTACAAATCTACTGTTTTTAATTTTGAAAGTAAATTTTTCTATAGCTGATATCGTTGAAAAAAATTTTTTTAAGAAGGAGTTTTTGAAAGAAATGAATATATTTAAAGATTATTGACTTATTTTCAAATTTGGAAACATCAAAAATTGGTAACAAGCGAGAGTATGAAGAAATTGATTTTCTTTCATAATAATAAATTAAAAGGAGGTTTTTCGGGTTTCAATGTACAATGCCTGTGATTGGCCTTTGTTTAAAAAAAAAGACATGATTGGCCAATCAAGTTCGACCAGCCCCCACGGTGGGGCGCTCTGGCTAATCACAGACATCGTAGAGAGTATATATAAGAACAACATAACCTGAAACTTCAGTTCCAGGTTAGCCCTGAAGAAGTTAACTGCAATGTTCACGAAACGTCGGCAAGATTCGTGGTTTTGCACACGATTGAAACCCGAAACACCTCATCATTCCATTTCTTCAAATCTTAGACAATTTTTTTGTAGGAACCTAATTTTTGGCACGCCAACAAACTTGAAGAAAATTTTTTTATTCGTTTTGTTGTTTCACAACTTCTATTATATCCTTAACTTTATACAAAAGTCGAAATATAAATATTCATGTCATGACTGACTCTTTTCACACGCATCTTCAGGTAGTTACCCTACTTTATTTAACTTATATAATATTATTAAATTAGATTGATTCATTACCTTTATTTAATATAAAGTTTTATATGAATGAAGATTAACTCGTTTGCATTATCTTCAGTGAATTATTTCAAATGAATTTTTAAGTAAGTAGTCAACCAACATCTATTCCCACTCTAGCGGACCCCGCTGCCACAGATGGCGCGCGGGTTGGTTCGCGCGCGTCACAGCAGTGACCAACCACTAGCCATCCCCCACCACGTCCAAGCCGACTGTCGCGCGCTGCCCAGCGGGCCGCGCATAAATATCGGTTCTACCGCACTACAGGATCATTCGCCAAACGGTAGCCTTAGACGACGCTTCGACGCTCAACGGGAAATTCGGCAAGCAACCAACATTCACCGACTAGAGAATAGTCGCCGACATATCTACGTGGTATACCGACCCACCTGGGACGTGCAATGACCATGGTGTAGAGCCAAGGTGGTTCGAGCCCAGCCCTATCCTACCGACCCGAATTTCGCATAGGAGCTCTGGCTAAAGTTTGATGCCAGCCGTGAACTAATCGGCTGGCGGTACTGCTGCGCTTCTTGCTGACAAATGCATTAATTATGAGGGTAAAATAATTAAATAATTAATAAAACAACATTTTCTGTACAAGAATGGACATACAAATTTTTATAATTTCTTCGCAGATATTTCACCATTATTTTAGATGTTCAAAATCTGTTCAAACTTTACAGGATATGGAAAAATAATGCATAAACAAGTATACGTGTTCTAAAAGAAATTTGGAATAAGTGTTTAAAATCCTTATTAAAAATTGATTCTTTCGTTGAAAATTTAACTATAATCTTGAAAACACGTTTTTATTGTTTGAGAATTAATGTTTTTAATGGAAAATTTACCCGTTCGATTTATGGTTAAAAATTGATCTTTTTCATTTGAAAATTTAACTACATAATTGATTGAAAATTTATTTTTCTGTTTGGTAATTAAAGCTATTCTCTGGATGATTCGTATTTTTGGTTAAACATTAATGTTCCTAACTAAAAATTTAATTTGTTGACTTTCGAGTAAAAGTTGGTTGAGAATTTAATTATACTGTTGAAAATTCATGTGTTTGTTAAAAATTTGTCTTTTTGGTGTAATTAAAAAATTCACCCCGTTGTCTAAAAATGCATGTATTTTGTGTAAAATTAGTCTTTTAATGTAGAAAATTGAACGCCCTGGTTGAAAATTCAACTACTTGATTGAAAGTTGAACTACTTGGTTAAAATTTCATTTTATTGGTTGAGGATGTAACTATTTCATTGAAAACTCTTTTTTAGGTTGAAAATTAATTTTCTGAAGTAACAGTTTAACCATTTCATCTTTTATTGAAAATTCAACTATTTAAGATTTTATTGAAAAGGTATTGTACATATGTGGTTTGAAAATTAAACTGCTCGAATAAAAGTTTAACTGAATTGTTAAAAATTCATATCATTGGAAGAAAATTTAACTATTTTGTTAAAAAAACTTGTATAAATAGAACATGTCAAAGATTTCTGCTCAACAAATATGTATCCACGCCGTCATTTGTGATCCTCGAAATTGAAGAATGAATCAACAAATTTGTTAATAATATCATTTGAAGAAATATTAAGTGAAAACATTACAAATCAAACAATTAAAATATTTTTAAACCAGAGACTTGTTTCATTAAACGTCAAATAATTTATATTTTAAACCGTTTTAAAATAATAATTCTATAATTATTATGTAAACATTAAAGTACAACACTCTTTTTCACAAATTAACATATTAAAAAGGAAAAAATACAATTGTAAAGTTGTAAATTTAAATATAGAATGCAGCACTCTGAGATTTTCACGATTCAATCGAATACATTCTACTTATAACAATTCAGCTGGTTCACTTTTCAATATCTGCTTCATATTCGCTTTTTTATAATAAATAGTCCAATATTTCCAAACATTGAAAAAAGATTATTTTCATTAAAAAACAATTTAAAATTGAATCAAGGTTGAAAACAGGTTTTGTATTTGCATTTAGATGTTTCAGATTATTTACTACTAAGGCCAAAGTACAAATCTTTCACTATGGGGAAAATAAATTTCAGAATTTTCGCTCCAGCCATAACCAAATTTCCTTCTCCGCTCGGTTCAACTGGGAAGTGCACATCTGTTGAAGTAGTATCGAAAACCCGACACGATCCCGAGCCGATATATCGTCGTCCCGAGCCAAAGTCGAGTCGAGCTAAAACCGACTCGATCTACACCCGATACTGGAGGCTAGGATCGAGTCGGGATGATTTTCATATGTTTTATCAATTTTTCTGTATAGAATGGATGAAAAATATCAGTGTTTTCCCAGCTATATACAAATTATATATAAACTATTCACCTGGGCAGAGTCATGCAGAGTGTGTATAGCTTCAGGAAAAAATACGTCTTTTTGAAGATATGCAAGATCAGGACTGAAGAATTAAATTTTCGGGTTCCGGTCCGGCAGTTTATATTATAGAATCCCCGATCCAAAAATTTCCGCCCAGGTTTGTGAAAATATCGTCTGGGACCTACTACTAATTTTTTTTAATAGTTGCGTATATTTTTCTATTGTATTATGTCAATTTTATTTTATTTATGATAGAAGCAGCTTACTCTCACAATGGATACTGGATACCCATTTTCCAGTATTTGCTTGTGGACTTTCAATTTTATTAATATACATTTTAAAATTATGAATGAAGATATTGCGAAAAAACTACAATTTTTAATGATTTTTAAAAATATTAACACAGAAAAAAGCTAAACTTTTTTCATCCTAAACTTCAGATAGTTTCGTTGCAGCGTTTTAATCCGTGCGGAAATAAAATTTATCCCCAGCCAGATAAATTTTACAGCAATGTGGAAGAGTTGACGGCTATGTTTATCCGCAGATCGATAAACAGTATCGGTCAGCGGATAACAATTGTTGTTAGTAATAATGGTTTCAAAATTCTTTTCTAGGTTTAAGGATTCTTCGAATTTTTACAATATTTTATTTAAAGTTCAAAGTATTGCCTCTTGAAGAGACAAAATTGTAAAATGTTATCAATATATTTGTTCTGGGGAATGTTCTGGAGAAATTTCCCTTTAAAATAAGCCCAAAACTTTGAAAAATATCAATCATTTCCAAAGTTATTAGTATTTTTTTTATTGAGATTAAAAGCTTCTATGTAATATAATCTTAAATAATTAGCATAATTTCTTTATCTTGCGCTTAAACAACAAACGACTAAGTACTTTTTGAAAAATTACCCTTGATATTCCTAATCAGGGAACTTTTCTCGATATTTCAAGCCAACGTTACCTTCTGGACCTCTCAGTGCGTTTACAAGTATTAGTGGTGATGGTAGTACAGCGGGGGGGCAGAGTCATAAATATGAAAGTGGATTGGAGGGTGTAAGGAAAGAATGGATGTGGTATATAAAGGAAAAGAGAGATAGGATGATGAGGACTAGGAATGAAGAGAGACTAAGGATTGAGAAGAATGCAAGGAGAGGGTCAGATAGATAATGAGGTGGATGGGGTAGAAGGGATGAAGAATCATAGGCGAAAATCATAAAGGGGAAAATAGGAATTATATGATGAAAATCAGTGGCAGAGAAGGGGTGAGGTATCAAGAAGTACGGTATAGAGTGGTAAAGGAGGATGGGAGTTGATGGCAGCTATTAGCAAAGAGATACGAGGGAATACTGGCGAGAATATTGGGGTGGAGTAGCTGCGAGGTGAATCTCGACTCGGGAAGAGTCCAGATGTTAAGCAATTTCGAGCACGGAATGCAATTGGATGGGCGATCATCAGCGACGTATTAGCGGATTGTGTATTCGCTGCGTTTCAACAAATGTCAAGCGGGAGGTTTTGACACCGAGGATTATTGTGTGCATTCGATGGGTGGGGCCAAATATCTGTCTTCAAACTCGACTGTCGAAAAACCGGCTGAACTGGGGAGATGGTTTTCTGCAGTTTTCCTTTCCCCTAGCCAAACTTCCAGGCAAATTCGAGTACTTTTAATAAAGTCGGATACATCCGCGGAATATCACTTGATATGATTAAATTCATACAGTGCCTCTAAGCCAACCGAAAGGACTTAAATGATACTTTGGCAGTGAGGGTGACCCGGGTATATAGACCTCTGTTTCACTGGGGTTTTAAAAATAAAACGTAGTGTATAGAGATACGGCATTTTTTGCCGTATTTTAATTTTGTAGTGCGGCGGTAGCTGAAACCTTTTTCAGCTCTCCCTTCAAAAAAATACTTGTCAGTGACTCGTCACAGAAGAGTGATCTGTCACATCTCGAACCCCTTTTCCAAGTCTCCCCTTAAAAAACTTTATGGTTATTTTCCCTGAAAGAGTAGAATAGCATGATGTATGCAGCAAGAAAGAATCATGTAAACTAACTAGGCGGCCTTGTTTAGTACACTGACTGACCTTAGGTCATGATCATGATGAATAAAATTTTTACTTCATATTGCAATGCCTGAAATCCCAGGCCGAAGGAGCGTTAACAAAATAGAGTTTACAATCACCAAATTACAGTTGTCGATGCTTTGACGTTTAACTTTAAAAGGTCTGTGCACAAATGTTCGAGAAATATAATGACCTATGTTACACTTACATTCAAACTCAATCAAAGCGATGAGTGTCAGAAGTAAGAGACCACCGGCGATCTTCATTTTTCCAAATGAAGACGATGTAATCTGATTTTTGAAAAATTTGGTGAACGGGAACTGAGTAATTTTCCGAATATTTTCAATGCCGTATAATACTAAACACCATCAGACTTATGAGCTTCCTTTATTCTACAATATATTGATATACAAATTTTTCATATTTGGCAGATTTATTAGCCACATACGCTTCAGAATTAAAAAAAATTATAATACAAGGTGAACCACGCAATAGAGGCGTTTCATAATCATGGCAGTATTTAAAAAATGAACTCATATCTTAAAAAATCATTGCCGGGTTTTAATTCTTTTACGTCGCAGTTTTCTATTTAGTAATAAATTAACTGGAATAATATAGATTTATGTTAGCCTTGATGCCAAAATCTCCTTCGTCATCGTTCGTTATCTAAAAATTCGTCAAAGATATGATAAGTCGAATAAGACTGTTTACTGTTACATTTGACAATATCTTTGAGTTTTTAGGGGCTATACTTATACCACGTGGAAAATTTTTTAACACCCCACACCCCCTTGATTCCAACAAACTTTTCATGTTTATGTATAGAAATAAATTGTTTTTATCCCTTTGGACCCCTCTCCCCAAATAAAAAAATTATATACATAGATATGGATTCAGGAATCAGGGGAATAAAGGGGGCGTATATTCCTTCAAATAAAACTAATATGAATATCGCATAATGAATTCAACTTGAAAAACTTTTGATTCATAAGATAACAAGTCGAAATATATTGTGTTTTCTAACAAAATAGATGAATTTTTTAACTGAAGAAGACGAATTGTTAAAAATAAAATTAATTTACAAACAAACAGTCGGATTGAAAACCAAATAATTGAATTTTCAAGCCAAAAGAAAGTTCATTTCGAGCCTAAAAAAGATACATTTTTAAACAAGAAAGATGCCTTTTTTACTTCATAACAATTTTTTTCAAATTAGGTCCTAAAATTTACTTTTTTTTCTCACGAGACACGTGATAAAAATGTGTTCGTTAGAGCCGATGTTTATGTTCGATATCCACGTAATTAACTTTAAATTCGTCCACGAGAAATTTCCATAAGGCTGGGAAAATTTTCGCATTTTTAAAGAAATAATCCCTAAAATATGTTGAGAAAATGTCCCCACTTGTGAAGACTATTCCACACCATTATTAAGGAATTCGTTTCAAAATATTTGGGAATAGGTTTTTAGCTTGTGGGAAATACTCTACACGATTATTAGAGAAGTTACCCAAATGGTTTGGGGAAAGTTTCTCAACTTATAGGAAATATTCCATACCTTTGTTGGAAAATTTTCCCCACCATAATTGAGAGAACTTTTCCACATTTCAGAAAATATTCCACACTATTATTGAGGAATGTTCCCACAATATTTAGCGAAATTTCCTCAAATTAAAAGAAGAAAGATTTGTTGAGAAAAACCACAAACTTTAAACCGAAAATTAAACTATTTCAGAATTCCTTATTTGAAAATATAATTTCAAATTGAAATTTAAGACATTTTAACACTCAAAAAGAAATTATTCGCAAAGCATAATTTAAAAAACTTATTTTGTCTATAAACAGAAATTAGCTTCTGTAAGTTCTCCAAACAAACAAAATTTAATTTTTCTAGTGTTTTAACTTATCCAATAAAACTGTTATCGATTCTGCAATGTTTAACAGCAAAATTGTTACATTGTTTATAATTGTATCAAATTTAAGAAGATTTGTAGACTGTACACTTTCAAATTTACCGCCATGTCTGGCGCCCTCTGGCCTCCGCGTCTGGTATTTTCAGTGACACTTAGAAGTTTCAGTTTTTCACTCGAATAAGAATACACTCACGCCGTTTCGTAATCCGCAAAAAAATAGTGTTCCACAATTAAAATTAACCTACTTTCAGTTGTCTGTGTGAAAACAAAAGTGAGCAGCTTAGTGTGAGGATGATTTATATTTTTTGAAAAAATATATCGAGCTGTATATTCATTTGATACTTTCTTTTTACCTAACCTCAGATCACCACGTGGTCTTAGAAATTGCTAGAAAAGTAGAGCAACAATAATTAAAACTTTTCTCTAATCTACAGGAGAGAATTTCTTATCTTAACTTAATTTTTCCTGCGACGTTTTTAGCCGGACCCCAACAAGTTTCTTTGGCCGAGAGATTACAAAAAAATTTCTCCCGTTTGGTTATCATGAAATTTAATTATGACCTTTGATTTTTAAATGAGTGACGAATTATCTTTCCACAAAATTAGGTGTGGAGGGATCAGAAGAAGGTAGTAGCAATATTAATCTTCAACAAAAACGCAAACGTTATCCTCGATCGACTGAACCCGGCCCTCCAATTGATATTCGAGAAGGAACCCCCATTACTCTAGTTATGTCGGACTTGTCTGAGTTTACAGGAGTTCTGAAACCTTTCGGACACACACTGTATACTGACTGGATTTTTAACAAGAAGTATGCTAAGACGGAAATTTATGTACCAATGCCAAATGAATATGGTTGGTTCACAGAAAGCTTACAAAAATCAAAACCCTCTTCCCATCATGAATATCTTTCTCTTGCTGAGGAACCATATCCAGTAGTCATTCAATTTGATAATACTCTTTTTGATGCAACACTTAAAACACTTTGAAACGATTAAAAAGCCTTGAAAATAATTTTGTATCGAAAATTTGTATTGCTACTGAAAATATCCACTGTAGCAAATGCCATTTGTCATTGTTATAGAAGCGTGAGTTCTTGCAGAAAAATGGTTATCAACTAGAATAGATCTATCCGATCGGAAAAGGTCGATTCTATTTGCTAATCGTTTCTCTGATCTTCTTTTCATAACGATCATGGCCAATTTCCAAAATAGTTTCTTACTTCCTTCAAAATCTATTTGCATTTTCTTCTCTTCTTCTGTTTTGATTCTAACCTTACTTTCTTCAAATAGTATTTTCACTTTTCTGTTTTGGCATTATAATCATTTTTCAGTCTAACTATCTCGTAATCACTAAAGCCTGTAATGTTCAGCTTTCTTAGACAAGCTTGCTTCTTTTCGTTAATGACTATGCGGATTTCATGATTCCACCATGCATCACCATACCGAGAGAACAACTTTACTTTTTTCATATGACTCGTCTCACCTTACGTTAGCATGAACTATATCATACTATGACAGTATACATTCTTACTATTTTAGTGTGGATCCTTACTAAAATAGTAAGACATTTGGTCAGTACCAAAATTCTCGAACATTCACTGTGTTTATTTATTGTGTACAATGTTAATATTTTCGAGAATATATTTTAAAGACACCCAAAAAATATGGGCTATGTTTGGCAGTATCCCTGTACCACTGGTGTTTAGACAGATAACGCGTTTTTTTTAATAACACAACTAATTTTATGGCTCACTATAATTATTTATACTTTTATATAACTCAAAATACAATTAACAAATCGCGATTGTTCGAGAATTAGACATTTACGACAAAGCGTCACTTGACCCATCCAACATCACGACATGAGACAAAGGACAGATTTCTGGAAACTGACACAAGATCGCGACACTTCTTACCAGAAATATTAATCAGAATAGTTTTAATCAGAAAAAAATCAACCGGAGTTAATTAACTAGAATTTTCTAGTCATATTAACCATAATTTGGGATTAAACTAACTAGAAATTTTTTAACCCGAGGCATCTAGTAACTTTAACTAGAACTTTTTTTTAATGGATTTAAAATAATATATCTGGTTAAATCAACCAGAATTCTGGTTAAATATGCCATTACTATTTTTTTTTGGTTAGACTAACCAGAATTATGGTTGAATTAACCAGAATTTCTGTTTAATTTAAACGGATTTCTGGTTGATTCAACCATAATTCTGGTTAGTCTAACAAGAAAAAATAGTAAGGGCATACTAACCAGAATTCTGGTTGATTTAACCAGACATTTTTTTAAGTGGAGCATTAAAAAAATATTCCTAGAATTATTTGCCTTATATACCAATATTACCAATTTTAACAGGAAAATTCCACACGAGCTTTTTAAATCGTACAAAAAGATTCAAAGGCATCATGGATATGTTCATAATTATTATTATATACAATTATAATTACCGGCGTCTATGAATTCTTCGTATCCTAATTCTAATTTATATACAATATTTACCCACTTCGTCTGGTTGCCATAGCTTAATCTTTTTATCGTTTTTTTTATCTTTCTATCTTTTTTCTAAATATTAAGGCCATGTGACGAGTGGGTCACGTGACCGGCTTCCTACCTTACCGACACTTTTTTTATTTGTAAACTTACTTTCACACGAATAGCCACATCGAGTTGAAAAATTGGGATAATAGATGAGAAGCAATAAAAAACGCGGCTCTGGTCCTAAATTTTTATAATTATGAAAAAAAGTTTTTTTAATAATTTTTTTGTTGTACTTTTTTTATAATTATAAAAATTTAGGACCATAGCCGCGTTTCTTAGTGTTTCTTATTTATTATCCCAAATTTTCAACTCGATGTGACTATTCGTGTGAAAATAAGTTTACAAATAAAACCAGTGTCGGTAAGGTAGGAATCCAGTCACGTGACCCGCTCATCACATGGCCTTAAAACCCTCTAAATTCATTCCAACTTGACTAAAAATGATAAAATATCATTTGGATCTTTCTTTCCAATTCATTTGAATTTTTTCGAATTTAACCTGTATTGTTTAGAAGTCTTATCAATCGAATTCTTCTTAATTTTTTTAATTCAAAAAAGCATTAGTCTCATTATAATTGTAATTAGTCACTTTCTGGGTAAGAAATCGATCACTTTTGCACTTTTTTCAAGTAAATTAAACTCTCAGAATAATAAATTAAACATTGATACATTTAAATTTAAAATTGTTTTATTTGATTTGAAGAAGATGCTATATTAAAAATGTTACAAGATTATAATTTTGGTCTTTAAATATGAAAGACTAGGGAAAATAAAAAATTTAGTCAGGGAACTTTGAAGATAGGTTGGCGGCCATTCTGGTTTGAATTTTCCCGCGAGAGTTTACAGCGTCGCCAACCTCTCAATTAATTACGATTAAATTGAAAAGAAAAGGTTCTAAGTTACTGTATAACATCGTTATACTTTCATTTCGCTTTATGACTGAGGAAAGCATAATTTATCTCTAGCAGCAATTTTTTTGTGTAAAAAAAAGTTAAAAAATTCATATGGAAGTGTTGGCTAACCTGTAATAAATAATCGATTCTTCTTCTTTTTTTGGAGTAGACGATCTATGTTATTTACGTACTCATTGAAATCAGAAATTGCGTCATCTGGGCACATTTGGGTCTGGGACGGGAATCGAAATATTGTAGTGAAACGCACATGGCAGAGGTAATTACAGCTTCTAAATTTTGGATAAAGTGTCATAAAAACCAGAAACGTCAGGACATAAACACCAAATAGTGAGAGGTCACAAAACAGAGTAAACAAGGTGAGTGAAATTCAATTTAATCGGCTGAGGAGAAAGCACAAACTTATTTCCTGAAGTTTTCACTTCTGGATCCAATTACCAAACGCAGAGTAGACGTGGTAGACATTCTAAATCAGATAATATGTTCGAAAAACATTAACCCTCGCGTGCATTTTGTTTTTTAAAAAATATCCATCTCTTTAAAGTTTAAATCACTAACCTCAAATAATCTCTAAGAATCCTAAGAATTTAGGAGCAAAGTTCAAAAATATGCAATATCTGCAGATATAGAACCCATATTGTATATATTTATGGATAGAGTACAAAACAATAACAAAAATAATGATGCACTTTCGAAAATCAGTTATCTTGAACGATTTATGTTTAACGATTGCGTCAAGTTCATAGAAGCGTTTAATTTGCTTTTTTGCGCATTCTGGAGCGAAAAAAAAGGAGGAATTTGAAATGTTGAAAATGCGTCACTGTGTTCTGGCTCGCGTATCTTTCCCTGATGATAATTACTGTAGACAATTATCGCGTGTCAGAGTACACAATCGCGGATAGCGTTTCACTGTGTTGTATAAGGTGTAACTTTGCGAGGATGTCAGGGCCGATTTCTTAACCATTTCAAGGCTTGATTGAGTAAATACACCATTGGCATTGTAGGGGATCAATCCATGGACAAAAGGTAACCTCTGCTCGTAATATAGCTATTGTGCATTATCTGCTGATCGTAACGTGATCAGATCACTTTAGTCGTCAAGAGTTTACCGTTTCCTCCATTACACATTTTTACGGAAACGGAAAAATAAGATTAGCAGGGTGTTTACCCTACCTGAAAAACCATGGAATTGGCAGCGTATTTTTTTTTTTAAAGACAGGGAATTTTTTCGAGAACGTGCTTTTTTTAATTGCAATATAAAAATGAATATGTGACTGAAGTTTGCAACGTTTATAAACGAAAGTAGAAAATTTACGAAGTTTCTTTCACTGATTATTTGCACCTGGTGCCAAGTAAAACAAAAATTAGTTTCATCCCAATAATCCCAAATAGCCGACTAAGTTTTGCACACCCACGCAGTTTGAAAATTATATATAGAACATTGATAAAACGAAAATTTTCGTTCATAAACGTTGCAAACTTCAGTTACGTAAATGAATAACAATGATTGTTCATATGTAAAAGTAGGATGATATTACTGTGTCTATTTTGTTGAAAAATCGTGTTTTTTTTTAAATTAATATTTTAAGGCCATGTGACGAGTGAGTCACGTGATCGGCTTCCTACCTTACCGACACTTTTTTTATTTGTAAACTTATTTATCGACTGCAACTATTTTAAAAGTTTATAAAGTTGACTGAGAACCCATTTTTTCAGAATGGTAACGAAGTATCGGGCAATATACATACATACATATGTCTATACATATACATATATAAATATATATATAAATAAATATATATATATATGCATATACACATGTCTATGTCTCTGTTTAACAATTTCAAGAAAGATATTTAGAAACGTAATCTCTGGCAAAGTTATCTTGTGTAATAAATTAAGCAAAAAAGGTTTAACCAGACCAAAATATGTTTCGTATCATGTGTATGTTCGTCTAATTAAAGACAAATATATATAACAAAAAAATATGAGTGAGAAAAAGGAAAGAATCAGTGAGATGGTGACAATGTGTGTTTTGCACTCGAGGATACACAGGGACTCAAATATCATTGTCTTATGCATTTCTAATTTTATAAATGTTCAAATAAAAGCGTTTTATCTTTTAAGACTTATTCCGCTTTGTTTACGGACACAACAAATAAGCAGCGAACTTCTGAAGTTTTATCATACGTGAATAAAGAAATAAACAGTCACATTGACATCTCCAACGAAATATTCGCTTGTCCTATTGACGAAGTTTCTTGAACCTTGGTTCACACAAAGTAGCATTTTCATCACACTTGTTCACATATTAGGAACAGGCTTTTTCATTTTGTTAAAAGGTATTAATTACGACTAAAAACATATATTACAAATACAATCACACTACGCATTATACTTTCTACATTAATATTAACCAATTCAAATACATAGTATTTACATTATAAGTTCAACTATTCAGTAGGGATCTTGATGATCAATACCTTCTACATACATCTCATGTCAAAATATTTACAGAGGGATGGATCAACTCTCTCACAAAAATGCAAACTTTTTCACGCATGAAAACAGCGCTTAATACCTATTATTATGCGCTGTTTTTATATGTCGCCAGAAAAAGTTTGCATTTTTATGAGAGAGTTGATCCATCCCTCTGTAAATATTTTGACATGAGATGTATGTAGAAGGTATTGATCATCAAGAACCCTACTGGATAGTTGAAGTTATAATGTTAGTACTATGTGTTTGAATTGGTTAATATTAATTTAGAAAGTATAATGTATAGTGTGATTGTATTTGTAATATATGTTTTTATTCGTAATTAATACCTGTCGACAAAATGAAAAAGCCTGTTCTTAATATGTGAACAAGTGTGATGAAAATGCTACTTTGGGTGAACCAAGGTTCGAGAAGCTTCGTCAATAGGACAAGCGAATATTTCGTTGAAGATATCAATTAGACTGTTTAATTCTTTATTCACGTATGATAAAACTTCAGAAGTTCGCTGCTGATTTGTTGTGTCCGTAAACTCAGTTTATACATGAAATATTTTATAGCGAATTGCTAGTCTACATTTTTCTCAACACAGTGTCCGTTAATAACACCCAAAAAAATACAAAATAAGTTTTCTTATGAAACAAAAAGAAGTTTCAGAAGGATTCCACCAACATGCTGGATAATATATTCCCATACCATTTATTTCGTTGAAAAAGTTTGCAAAAATGCGATGTCAATTGCTTTGTTACTTCTGAAACTAAAGGAAACTTAAGTAAAAGTTTCTGTTTGAAGGAAAAATTGTTTGCAATTGCATTTCTGTTTTCCAACCCTATCCTACATTCACATTTCATTTTCAATTAAGCGCAGTATATTCATATCCTCAACTTTTTTAAAAAGTATTTCGCTGAAAATCTCATATTCAAGCATTTTAGGTTGGCAAATCTTAAAATATGTAAAAAATAATCCAGGCAGTAAGTATTTTTGTATACATTGAAATACATTGAAATGCAATAGTATATATATATACATATATACCACCCATCTCACGGTTGTGAGACGTGGCCATGAGTGGGATTTACCGCGGTCCTACTGAGAGCCGGTGTCATTTTTTAGATGGCAGTTGTTCCCAGTGGGACCATGCGGTATTTGTTAACATTATTTTTTGAATATATATATATACACACACATGTACATATAATTACCTTGTAGATTAACGCAAAAACTTAAGATCCGCGCCCCTCTCGTCCTGACCCAGTATATCGACAAATGATTCCCTAACATCATACAATACCAACTTATCGAAGTTAATATTTTCAAAATGCGGATTCCTCTTAGGTTTAGTTGTAGTTTTGTAAAATTTCCTACATGAATTTAATCTAATACACATTTATATTTTACGTTTTCGAGAGGTTGTATCAAAAGTCATAATTATTAATTTTTGTTTTAGAAAATGGGTTTTCACACCGACAATTATATATTTAGTTAAAAATTCCTAAGGGATTTAAGGCATCATTCAAACCAATATGACTTATTTGTTGTATTGCAAGGAATTTTTCGGAGAAATTTTTGTAAAATAAGTTTCTTATAATAGGGATGAAGAAACGACGGAATTTGGGGTATTTTCGGTGGAACTAGCCAAAATTTTCTGCCAGAAGTTTCACAAGATACAAAAATGAAATGAATTGGGCATTTTGCTCGCACTATACAATTCAAGGTAAAAATTTCCATGCCTCTGAGAAAGTAAGCAAGGCTTTCAGTTAGTTTTTAAAACCAAAACGAAAATTGTGAGTATGGATAAATGTGCCCACAAGGTGCCAGAACGATTTAAACTCATATCGATGTTCATTCTAAAATTAAACTAGAAAGTTAGACGCATCTAAATGATATTAAATCCTTTGCGTAATTAAGACCAGAAAGACCAAATGTTTTTATTAAAAATTTTACAAAAATCAACAAATTATAAGACCATGCTATTTGAGTCTCTATCCTCGAGTGCAAACGCACACATTGCAACCATCGCAACCATCAGTGATCTAAATATCATCAGTGATCAGTGATCAGTGATCTAAATATATTCCTTAAGATTGTTAAACTGAGACATAGAATGCACTACTATCGGCGAGAAAATTCGTTTGACGTTAAAAAAGTAAGTGAAGAACAAATGGTAGCTCAATAAATGAAGGATCATTTTAAAGGTCAAAATATTGTATGTTAATTAGCCTGAAACAAATATGTCAAAAAATTTGTTATAGCTTACGGACCCGAAAATCTGTTAAAAAGTAGGGAAATTTGACAGGTTTTAAAGACAGTGAACTTTGGAAGATAGTTTTTTATTGAAAAAATAATAGAAAAAATCTGAAAAAAGTCATGGTGGTACCTCAAACATTTGTTAACAAATTGCCGTTGGAAAATTTTCAAAATATAACCATTTGTTTATTTTTGGTACATAAATATACAACTGTACTATCTTCAGTTCTGATGAAGATAATGAAGTGATTTAAATTAGAGATAGTTAGTTGAACTATTTGTAATTATTTACAATTTGAAAGAAGTAATTGCTTCTGTTTTGCCTTCATGCGAATCGCGATATTCGAAGGAAGTTTTTTATACTGGAAAGCAATTGTAAGAAACCATCGGGGTGCCTTTTTTTCATGCGACCGTATAAAAGTGAAAACATTTTTAATGATCCTGTTTTTCTCAAATGTCAGTTAAAAATGGGAGTGCATGAATCCTCTTCGCGCCGGTGAACTTCTTTGCCAACAGGTAAGGATGTCCCTCCGGAGTTGGTCCGACCACTTGAATCTATATTCTCGCGTTTGTCCGGGGCCATTGTATGGTCGTCGCCTCGGTTCGGTCCTATTGCCACTCCCAACTGCACCATGGCCTCCATCCGAGAGAGGCCTATTGTGAGTTGCACTGCGTGATACTGGTGACGTAACCGGATGATTCGTTGCGTTGGGGAGTTAGCCCAATGCAACGTGGCTGACTGCAAGTGCCGTAGCTCTCGGGCGATGGGGTTATTATTATTATTATGTGTAAGGGCAGAGAAATAACTGCCTACAGCATTACGGTAAAACCTATTTTACTATACCCTTAAATTGAACTATCTCTCATAAGGTCAGTCATTACCATATAAAGGCATACACTGATTTGCAGGAGATGTCATGAAAGTCTTCTGATTCAAGAAAAAAATCCCCCAGGTATTTGTTTCTGAGACACGTCAGTGCATCACATTCGCAAAGTATGTTATGAGCTGTCTCCTTACGAAAATCGCACTTTCGATAACGAGGGTTGTCTCCTATCTTCATGTCGGTGAAGTGTTTTCTCATTCGGCAGTGTCCAGTAAGCATCCCTACTGGGACATTAATCTGCCTTCTTTCCATGTTCAAGAGTTCATTAGTCCTCTTAGTGCATGTGCCAGATATGAAATTCTAAGGATGTACCATTTGTTGGTTCCTTGTACTGATGCGTACGAGATACCGCAGTAGGGTTCCAGGCCAATCAAGGGCTGTGAAGCTCTTGTCTTAGCATCTGTTTTCTCATTATCTTTGATATCTTCATGGCCGGGAATGCAGATCAGACAGACCCAGTTTCTACAGGCAACCTCAAGAAGATCTTAAAAGTAACTCCAGACTAGTCTGGAAGTAAACTCTTTAGATGTAAGAGCCTCAAGTGCTGCTTGACTGTCAGAACAAATGTAAATGTGCTGGCCTTCATAAGCTCGCTTAGAAATTTCCTCCAGGCAAGCTTTATTAGCTATTATTTGGGCATGGAAAACTGTAGGGAATGTGCCCAGTGCTTTTGTTATCTCAGCCCTGAGCTTTTTTCCGATAGATTCCAGTTCCTGTTCCCAAGGAGTCGTTAAAGTCGCATGTGTGCCAAACGAGACATCCTAGTTTAAATAATTCTTTCTTTCTCCCTTCATAAAATCAGTTTGCATAGCGAGAAAAATTATCCTCACGTAGCATTCGCTTACTGATATCATGTACATCTACCATCTCAACATCACTTGCCCTCTACGATTTTCTTCTCCAATGCCGCATAAATTGCCTCTCAGCCGCATCTTCTTCTGCTCCCTGATTTCATTGGGTGTGCTGCTATCAGAATGGGGCCTCATTGGTGTCCCTGTTTGGCCAGTTGTTGTGTCCCATTGATTTAACAATTGGCTTTTAACGTTTTCCTAACAGCTCCCGACAATTGAGCTCGTCTTGGTTTTATCATTTGATTTGACCGCCAGGAATCAGCATTGCACGTAGGTCCACCTAAGTCCCTACCACCCGCTAAACCTGGGTTACTTTCAGATGGTTCCACACATAATAACATAGTATGCTCTAAGAATCCTTCGGTTATTTTCATCTTTACAGTAGATGTTTTTTTTTTCAGGGGGTTCGTTGCTGACTTCCCCTGGGTGTTTTATTTTTGATTTTTAAAAAACTAATTTTGTTATCACAAGTAGCTAAGAAAATATTTGGTCAATCTCTGCAGAGACCCGATTGTATAGATAAGGAAATTTTACTCTGAACGGTCGCCCGGTATCCCAGAGACACCGTATATGTCACCATACCCAGGTGACATTCAGCCCTCGACACGGTAGTTCACGTCTTGGCTTAGGGAGCTGTTTTGGGAATCGAGAGCCACCCGATTTTCGCTGCTCAGTCGAATTCACGCTGATACTTCCACCCTAGTAAACGCGAACTGTGACCCATCAGGGTCGTCCTCGTTGGGGCTACCGGATCGTCGCTGTGTCGTTACCCGCTGGAATTCTTAGGCCTCCTCACCGCGGCCTAGTTTGAACTCGCCTTCTACTTGGCAGGGAAAATTGATTCCCTACCGTAAGGAGTAATCGAGTTCATGCGTCCTGTAGAAGAGGATTAAAAATTCTTATAAAAAAATCACAGTTTAAACTTCTAAACACAGAACCTTCTCAGTTAAAAAAGGCCAATGATAATTATAAATATATGATTTAAAATGGCAATTGTTTTTGTAATAATATTATTCTTCAGATGGAAAAAAATTACTTTACAGAATAGAACAATTTTATGTGTTAAAGATGTGCATTTTCATAACAATTACAGATACTAATTACAATTGTTATTGAATAGCAATTGCTTGTGTAAAGATATTATTTTTGAGAGGTAGAGAAATGATTCACAGAAAAAATGGTGTTTGTTAGAAAACGCGTAAAAGTCAATTTGTTTGTAAACATTTTTATCAGTAATTTATAACAATGAAGATTGTTTTAACATTTCACTAATGTTAATTTCACTTTTCAATATTTTTTCAAGTCATTTAAGCAATAAAAGATCAAAACAATTGCGCATAAAGTCTTGGAAAAGCACAATATGATATTTCAACCCATATAAAATGTAGTTTTTGACAATTTCAGGGAATTTATATAAATTTACCCTAATTAATTTTTTTATCTTTTTGAACCTGTTTAGGACCCCAAAACAAAGGTTTATTATTCTTTAAAAAAATAAACAAAATTATGCAATTATTTTTTCTACAAATATGGAATAAGATTCAGGGGTTAGTGAAAAAAACCTATGCACTCATGTATATTGCATAGGTGTTTCTATACAGTTTTAATTAATTAATTAAATTTTACATCGCAAAGGAAAAGATAAATCGAATGTTGGAAAAAACTGTACTTCATGACAAGAATATTCTTTTCACTTTTTCCTTTGCAATCTAAAATGTACAATGTATTTAATAATTTAAAAAATATTATCTGTAAGGTTAGTCAATACATAAATTAGGGATGCCCCTAAGCAATATTTGAGCGTGCCCAGGGCATCATATTTTTGAAACAGAAATATATTTGAGAGACAATGTGAAATGAAATTAGAGGAAACAATATTACTGTATCAGTATTACTTAAGTCGGTTCTAAAGGTATAGGCCCCTCAATTTTTTTGATTGCAATTCGCACAAAAAAAATCTCGGAATTGTCTAATGAAAAGCATCTGAAAGCTTAAGGTCTTCCGAATTCAACGATATAATCACTTTTATCCTAAAAATGTTTGGTCAATAGTTCGAGGGCAAAACTTTCCAAAAAACAGGGGTTTTCGACCTCCTTTTCAAGGGTCCACTTTGACCTGTTCTCCGAAGGAGGGCGAAGTTAGGAAAAATCTGAAAAAATTTACAGATATTCTTCGAGCACTTCTGAATGCAATGCATTATTTGAAATGCTGAAATATGCAATAGTTTACTTTATACGGTGATTTATTGACAAAAACTTTATCTTGCGAACGAATGAAGATAGGAAGCCGTTTAATGTCCTCTCATGACTCTTGTATCTTTAACTAGTTCCCTTATTCTTTCATCCGCAATAACGAAGTCAATTACACTGCGGTAATAATTCACATTTCTTAAAATTTTCTCTGTTATTTTCGAAAAATGTTTCGGAAATGCACGTGACTTCATTGCCCGTGTCAATTAACGCCATAGTATTTACATTTTGTATAATCATTTGCAGTACTGGACTTTTACCTAAGTTCCTCACTACTTCATTATCCTCATTTTATAAAAGATCGCTGCGCAAGTCTAGTGGGAGAGGTTTTGTTATATTTTTGGGCCCCTTATTTGCCTCTATTATGCACGTATTTACCAAACCGAGGCATGAGCGTTTCCCGAATCATTTTGCACATTTCCGGTTTCGTAATTTTGGACCTCTTCTCTAATACATCTCACCATTTTATTTATGGTGTTTGTTCTGGGACTACCGTTGGCCAGATTAGTTTTCTTAACATTTTCGTATGAGTGCAATTTACCAGATTGTCCAAATTCCGGACTTACAGCTTCTGATTTAAAATTATCACGTCTATAAACGCCGTTTCCTACATTTCCATTCGCATACTTGGGGATATGCCCTGTTTGATTTTTAGAATTAGTGGTAGCAGGACCCCCTGACCATTGCCCATTTTTATTTTCATAAGTATGATCCCGATCATCAAAGGGTTTGTACTTTACGTCCCTATTTTGTCTTTCTTGGTTTTCTCGATAATAATTATTTTCACGATTTTGACAACCCCTGTTCCGGTTTTCATAGTTTCCCTTGTAGCAGTTTCTATCGTTTATTTGGCCGTTTGTTACGGGATTCTCCCTTCTATCATTGTTATCCCTATAGTTTTTCTTCTCTTGACCATGATAATTTCGATAATTATTGTGGTCATAGTATTGATTTTGGTACCCTTGATCATTATAATCCCTATTTTCGCGGTAGTGTCGGGCGTTTTCGAAATAGTTTCTTTGATGATCGTTATTATGACTTTGGTTGTGGTACCCACGAAAGTTTTCACGTCCCTGATATCGGTTTAAATTTTTGTAATAATTACGGGTTTCTCCCCTGTCATTTTGACTTTTCTCATGAGAGTGGTAATTATCATATACCGGGTTGTCTCGGGGTGAGTGATATTCCCCTTTATTTAGTGGTCCTAATTGGTCCATGCTATCCAAGAATTCTACCAATTCTTCGCAAGTACGCATATTTCTAATTCTAAAGCTAGCCCTAACCTCTTCATTAAAATGTCTCGATAGACTTGCAATGATTTCATAGTCAGAGGGTGGTCGGATTAGGTCTCTCGCTTGATTGATCATTCTTATCGTGTACTGGGAACGAGTAAGTTTTCCGGGTATAAAACAACCATATTGTAAATTTTTACCTATTTCAAATCTTTTATCTTCATTCCAATATTTATTAAGAAATTTTGTGGTAAATGAGCCCAAGTTATCTCGTGTACTTTCGCGAGCCATTTCCCACCATTCTCTAGCATTTCATACTAAGCATGTTTGAATTAAAAAGGGGAGGTCATGCTTCCTAATGTCCGCCGCTTTTAGGTATGTTTCCAAATCATTGAGGAACATCATGGGCCTTTCTCGAACCGATCCTGAAAATTTATGTACAGGACAATTTTTTAACCAGGGAGTTTTCGTGTTGGTTACCCCCATGTTCCTATCAATCCTAGATTCTAATGTATTTTGATTTTCTTCTAGTTCGTTTAGCCTTTTTCGATTTTGCATGTTAACAACTATGCCATTTCCATGATTGACCTGAATTTCTTCAGTAGCGCGTTTGAGAGTGTCTACTTTTTTTTTCCACATCTACAATGCTTTCTTCTAAGTATTTTGCTTGGGCTTCACAATTTTGTTTTCGTTCATCGATTTTGAAAATTATTTTGTTATTGAGAGTTCTAGAAGATGAATCCAATTTGTTTTCTAATTTGTTTTTTGATCTAACGGATAATTCTCGGTTTTTACGAATGATAGCCGTCATTCTATTTTGATTCCTTATGCTATAATTTAAATTTGCTTGAACTTTTTGGATATCTTTCATTTATTACTCTAATATTTTATCCGTATCTTAGCTTTCGATTGGTTCCAATTGGTATTCATTTTCTATTTCCCTTTCTGCCCTATCGCTTATCGTATTCACTTCAGTAATTGTTTCTAGTGCTACATTCGTGGCATTTGAATCCTCGAGAGTTAGCGAATCATTTTGATCTCTCCCCCCCCTTTTTTGAATATGATTCTTCGAGTCCATTTTGGCAATCTTTAATTTCATTATTAAATGTCAAGCGTTTTCCTATTGACTTAGATTGAGTTCTTGTTTTTAAGTTCTTTTATTATTGATGGGTTAGAAACTTTATTTTATGAGTTCATTTTGTAATTTTATGTTTGTATGTAATTCCAATTTAATTCTAGAAATTGTCAAATGCGACTTCGGTTTTAGTAAGATCGGAATTATCATTCATTTCGGTTTTATTTTCATATTTTAAACTTTATTCTAAATTAAAACCTGTCAAATATGACTTTGATTTTAATTACTTCGTGGTTTGCATTTTTTTCAATGTTATTTTTGTGTTCAATTTTAGCTTAGTTTGAAGACTGTCCAATATGTCTTTGATTTTAATTAAATTCACCCGATGTGGATTTGTAGCCCGTCTTTGTGTTATTGTGTCAATTGAGTTGACATTATTTTCAATATTGTGATGCGTATCCAAGCGTTCATACTTCTCGATGCACGCCCTTATTGTTAGTGGTAATGAGTTTCGTCGTTCGCGTGACGTCGATCGCCGTGGTTGTAATTACCTCCTTTCTACTCGTATACCTATCTCTTAAGTTCACATCTATTCGGATCCTACGCGATTCCATTCCTGCAATTCCATACCGCTTTCAAAAACTAAAGTGTCCCACCAGGGGTACCAGTTGTAACATTGGTCTCTAATTCCTATCCATTGGTTCGAGATCTGAGATTTTTCGGAAGAGCGAGTTATAAGCGGTTAGATTTTAATATTTATATTTACTGCAGTATATCAGTGAATGTCATTCCAGACTTATGCATTTGGAAAGTTAAATTTTCCCCCATTGGAAGGTTGATTAAGTTTTGTTTTTAATATATCTGTTGCATTTTAAACATGTCTCATGAATTCATTACACTCACGAGGGTATTGTTTAACCAGCTTTTAATTTATCCTGTTCAACAGCTCGAGTCCAATTACATAAACTGGATTGAGAGTTGGGAGGACATTAAAAGAAGCCCTTACCACCCTGTTTTGAAAAATAACTACTAAGGAGACCCGAGGAGTTAGGACAAGGTTACCATTCCCATCTGTGTATGTGACAATGCTTTTCAAAACGCGCAAGTCGTGAAAGCTGAAGTAGTTTTCCATCTAAAATTCTCACGAGATAAAGTTTTCTCTAGACCTCAATTCAACAAAGGCTAATGACTCAAAAAAGTTTGCTCTTCTTACTCGATTCATCTCAAAACTCGATACCAATAACCAAAAGTATGACCAATTTCGATAAAATTTAGCGCGGGAGTGGATTCACTTGAGACTTTTTATTTAACAAAATTTTTCGCCTACATTATATCTACAAAGTTGCTTAGAACCACTTTACAGTAGTATGCGTATTTTCAGTTTAAATCATAAAAAATAACGTTGAAAATAAACAAATTGATTTTATGGAGAAACGACACAAGCTGCAATAAAATGTATAATAACAACATTTTTTGAATAGGATGCACACTTTTTTATAATTATAAAAACAAGACAATTAAAATACGTATGTTTCAATTCCAATGCCTATTATGAATTGTGATAATATAAATTTATTGAAATGATAGCTTTTTCAAGGTAGCTGCGAATAAAAATTAGTGCAAAAGAAGGAGCAAATATTGAAGTAATCATAATAAATAAAATTTGTACATCATCACCACATTACAGTTGTCGATGATTTGACCTTTAATTTTAAAAGGTCTGGGCGCAACTGTGGGGGCAATACAAAGATCGAGCGCGAAGCGCGAGATAAATACATTATCGAGCGCGAAGCGCGAGAACCAACAGTTGCGCGCCCCAGGCCCGCTCAAGCTTGCGAGCGAAGCGAATCGTGCGATGAGAATGTGCCCGCAACCCATAAAAAAGTATCCGTGATAAAAACTTTTTATTTTCGAGGGGGAAAAACGACTGTGAACAAATTTACCCCAACCCCATCCTCTTAGGAGGCAGGAGGGTAAATTGGGGTGGGGTAAATTTGTTCAAAGTCGCTTTTCCCCCTCGAAAATAAACATTTTTTCATGGATATTTTTTCATAGGATGCGTATTTTTTTAGATATTTCGATGTCTCAAGTTAAAAAAAAAAACAGTATATATATATTAACTCAGTTTCGGATTTATATATAAAGTTCAGTTTATATATAAACTCGGGTTTCGGTTTCGATTCCTTTAGAATCGAACCGAAGGGCCTATGAGAAAGCCACCGAACGCGTCCGCGGGTTGCGGATAGAGGATCCCTGTACCAAGGGTTTCTGCTAAATATGGTTGCAATTATTAATAAGCAGTCGCGGACAATTGTCCAGGGATGGTCCCGAAGGAATAACCCCTAAGCGAAGGCGTAACAACTGTGCCGAAAGCTGCATGGCACCTGGGCGAGGTGTCTTAAACGGTGTTTCTGGGATACCGGGCGAACTCTCAGAGTATGCAGCCTTATCCTTGCGTGCGGGGCTCTACAAGGCCAGACAAACCTTTTCCCTAGCTGCTCGTGGGAACAACAATAACACCATCAAACCACCAAAAAGTTGTATATGCGGTTCAAAACGATATGGTCGTCAAACAGTGCCGATCACCCTAGAGTTCAGGGTGCTGCGAATAATAATGTAAATGGAAACACGACGACGAACCGGCGAAACGTCCACATTGAGTGGACGCATCAACTCAAGGATGACGTGCTAGACTGCTACGATGCCAGCATTATCTCTGTTCGCGGAGGCTTCATGGCGCGTATGCACACTCTGTGGTGCCAATAACACGTAGAGCTGCAGCACGTTTTGCATCACTCTTTGCGAAATCAACACGCCTACCTCTTGAAAAATGGATATTAACGCGGAGTGCTTCATCAACCGCTGCTTGGGCCAGCTGCAGACGAAAATTAGGAAGCGACATTAAGACCAACCGCGGAAAGCAGACACTTTCTGAGAGATGATAGCGATTTCAGGGCAAGCCGGAACATTGACATACAGGTATCTCCTAAGCCCCAAGATCTGGCTGAAATGGATGCCTCCATTCGTGAGGATATCTCAGAGGAGTCCGACCTTTGGACATTCAATTGCTCAGTTTATGGTGCTGCGAGAGCATTAGGTATTTTCACTTCAAATACTAGCTAACTTCACTTCGTTGAGTGATGAGGGGAAAACAATGGACCAAATGCATGGGATTCGGTCATTTTTTGCCCTATTTTGCTACTATCTTCGTAAAAACTAATTTTTTCTATATAAGTGTATTTAAAAAATAGTTTTTATTTTGTAAGAAGTATTTAATGAAATAATAAAATGATAATAGTTATTATTCATTACGAAGATATTACAATAATAAAGTTGTGGTCCCATGCATTTTATCCATTGTTTTCCCCTCAGCACCCAACGAAGTGAAGTTAGCTGGTGGTTGAAGTGAAGTTAGCTGGTGGTTGAAGTGAAAATACCTGATTGGTTGCTTCAAATCGAAGGCTAACACCGACGATGGATCAAAAGACTAAAAGACGCTTGTATGAACTGAATAAGAAGATTGGATGGAAAAGGCAGAATGCGTCCCGTATTCAGTGTGTGGTTGACTAAATAACATCTAGTAGGCCGTTCACGGAAAGGGTTCGAAAGTTCGCTCAAGAACAAAGGATCTTCAATCATACACTGAACAAGTCAAAGCTGTTTACAATCAAGCAGCATCTCGCCTCTTCAGTGATTACCCTGTTTCTGTCAAAAATTCACCCAAGCCCAACGAGGTAGAGACTTTTTGGAGACAGGTATACAAGATCCCATAAACACTGGAGTTGGAGGAAGATATATCTGAGGAGGAATGTCCATCAGTCACTGCCGAAGAGGTGAAAAAAGCACTTAGAGGCACGAAGAACTTTTCCGCTACAGGACCAGATGGTATCAAGAACTTCTGAAGTTTACTTCTACACACCATCCTTTGGCCCGCATATTCACCTCCTAACGAAAAAAGGCAACTTGCTCAACCCAAAGAATTGCAGGCCAATAACTTGTTTGAACACACTGTATAATATCTTTACTGTCGAGAGAACCTGCTGATTGACAGGTGTGTCTCTAAAGACGCTGCAGCCCATCAACGCGCCCTGTCAATGGCCTGGATTGACTACCGCAAAGCTTTCGATTTAACCTCTCACAGACTTATCATCTGTCTATTGGAAAGCTTGAAGGTGCATCCGCACATAGTGAGATGCATAGCGAGATTGGTGCCCCTTTGGAAAACTGAGACTCTTGGCCTGAATTTTAACATCAGAAGTGAGGAAAGTGCATTACTCCATCTAGATTCTTCACTTCTGAAAGCCGAAGTGAAGAAAGCAGAAGTTCAAAAATTCTATCAAAAGGGCTACTCGACAAGAATATGCATGGAAATTTTCACGGAAATGTAGAAAAACATTCCTTGTCGAAGGAGAACACTTTTGCTTCCCTCAGATCATCAGGGCTCAATTCAGGTACAGAAGGTTTTATTTTCGCATGCCAGAACGGTGTCATTTCCACCGTAGCATACCGTGACCGCAGTTTATGTCAAGAAGTTCCCAGCGATAGGTGCAGAGCGTGTCATGCATACGCCGAATACCTAGAACACATACTATCGGGGTGTCCCACACACGCAGGAACGATGTATATCTACAGACATAATGCAGCCCTAAGAGTGCTGTATTACCATCTTTGTTTCTCTCACGGTGATGGCCGCGACCCTGCTCTGCCGAACGCTCCAAAAGAGATAGAATCAATTGTCCAAAACGAGAAGTGCCACATTTTCTGGAACTACGATTTCCGGACAGCAGTCTCCGTTGCACACTCGAGGCCTGACATTGTTCTCCAAGACTTCGAGAAACGAACTATATTCGTGATTATTAGTGGTATCAAATTCTACTTTGCACAGGAATTTAGTGCTTCTTTAGTGCTAATATGTGCCGCAAAAAATAAATTTTGTGCCAGGTAATTTTAGTCAAAAAAATGTAATGCTGTCATCAGGCGACTCTGGTATGTTAAACTCGGAAACTATTAGTGGTATCAAAATCTACTTAGCACAGGAATTTAGGGCATATTTAGTGCTAATATGTTCCGCAAAAAATAAATGTTGTGCCCGGTAATTTTAGTCAAAACCATGTAGCGTTGGCTTCAGGTGACTCTCGTATGTGAAACTCGGTAAATATTAATGATACCAAATTCTACATTGCACAGGAATATAGTGCTTATTTATTGCTAATATGTTCCGCAAAAAATGAATTTTGTGCCCGGTAATTTTAGTCAAAAATATGTAATGCTGGCTTCAGGTGACTCTGAACTGAGAAAAAAGATTACTTGATTCAAAGAAATCTAGTACTGAATTCGTCCAATCAAATATTTTTTTGATCTGTAGACATTTTGTTCATAACAAAAGTGAGTTTTTTGTTCGAAAAGCATCATTCCGTGAAGTAAGAAAAATGGTCTCCGATCAAACAAATATTTGATTGGACGTATTCAGTACTACATTTTTTTGAATCACGTTACCTTTTCTATCAGTGTGGTATGTTAAACTCGGAAAATATTAGTGGTATCAAATTCTACATTGCACAGGAATTTAGTGCTTATTTAGAGCTAATATGTATGAATCGCGTATGTTAAACTCGAAAACTATTGATCGTATCAAATTCTACTTTACACTAGAAATTAGTGCTCATTTAGTGCTAATATGTTCTGCAAAAAATAAATTTTAGTTCCCGGTAATTTTAGTCAAAAACATGTAATGCTGGCTTCAGGCGACTCTGGCATGCTAAACTCGGAAACTATTGATGGTAACAAATTGTACTTTACACAGAAATTCAGTGCTCATTTAGTGCTAATATGTACCGCACAAAATAAATTTTTTGCCAGGTAATTTTAGTCAAAAACATGTAATGCTGGCTTCAGGCGACTCTGCCATGTTAAACTCGGAAACTATAAATGGTATCAAATTCTACTTTGCACAGAAATCAAGTGCTTATTTAGTGCTAATATGTACCGCACAAAATAAATTTTGTGCCAGGTAATTATAGTGAAAAACATCTAATGCTGGCTTCAGGCGACTCTGGTATGTTAAACTTGGAAACTATTGATGATATCAAATTCTACTTCACACTAGAATTTAGTGCTTATTTAGTGGTAATACGTATTGCACAAAATAAATTTTGTGCCAGGTAATTTTAGTCAAAAACATGAAATGCTGGCTTCAGGCGACTCTGGTATGTTAAACTCGGAAAATATTAGTGGTATCAAATTCTACATTGCACACGAATTTAGTGTTTATTTAGAGCTAATATGTTCCGCAAAAATAAATTTTGTGCCCGGTAATTTTAGTCAAAAACATGTAATGCTGGCTTCAGACGACTCTGGTATGTGAAACTCGGGAAATATTAGTGGTATCAAATTCTACATTGCACAGGAATTTAGTGCTTATTCAGTGCTAATATGTGCCGGAAACAATAAATGTTGTGCCCGGTAATTTGAATCAAAAATATGTAATGCTGGCTTCAGGCGACTCTGGTATGTGAAACTCGGAAGCTATTAGTGGTATCATGTTGCTGTTTTGCGGGGGACTCTGGTATGTGACACTCGAAAGCTATTAGCGTTATCAAATTCTATATTGCACAGGCATTTAGTGCTTATTCAGTGTTAATATGTTCTACAAAAAATAAATTTTAGTGCCCGGTAATTTTAGTCAAAAATATGTAATGTTGGCTTCAGGCGATTCTGGCATTTTAAACTCGGAAACTATTAATGGTATCAAATTCTACTTTGCACAGAAATTTAGTGGTTATTTAGTGCTTATATTTACAGCATAAAATAAATTATGTGCCCGGTAATTTTAGTCAAAAACATGTAATGCTGGCTTCAGGCGACTCTGGCATGTAAAACTCGGAAAGTATTATTGGTATCAAATTCTACTTTACACAGGAATTTAGTGCTTATTTAGTGCTAATATGTACCGCCCAAAATACATTTTCTGCCAGGTAATTTTAGTCAAAAACATGTAGTTCTGGCTTCAGGCGACTATGGCATGTTAGACTCGGAAACTATTAATGGTATCAAATTCTACTGTACACAGGAATTTAGTGCTTATTTTGTGCTAATATGGACCGCACAAAATAAATTTTATTCAAGGTAATGTTAGTGAAAAACATGTAATGCTGGCTTCGGGCGACTCTGGCATGTTAAACACGGTAAATATTGATGGTATCAAATTATACTTAACACATGAATTCAGTGCTCATTTAGTGTTAATATGTAAGGCACAAAATAAATTTTTTTCCAGGCAATTTTAGTCAAAACATGCAATGCTGGCTTCAGGCGAATCTGGCATGTTAAACGCGGAAACTATAGATGGTCGCAAATTCTACTCTGCACAGAAATCTAGTGGTTATTTAGTGCTAATATGTAACGCACAAAATAAATTTTGTGCCAGGTAATTTTAGTCAAAAACATGTAATGCTGGCTTCAGGCGACTCTGGTACATTAAACTTGGAAACTATCAGTCGCCTAAAATTCTACTTTGCACAGGATTTAGTGCTCATTTAGTGCTAATATGTTCCGCAAAAAATAAATTTTAGTGCACGGTAATTTTAGTCAAAAACATGTAATGCTGGATTCAGGCGACTCTGGTATGATAAACTCGGAAACTAATGATGGTGTCAAATTCTACTTCACACTAGACTTTAGTGCTTACATAGTGCTAATACGTACCGCACAAAATGAATTTTGTGCCAGGTAATTTTAGTCAAAAACATGTAATGCTGGCTTCAGGCGACTCTGGTATGTTAAACTCAGAAAATATTAGTGGTATCAAATTCTATATTGCACAGGAAATTAGTGCTTATCCAGTGTTAATATGTTCCGCAAAAAATAAATGTTGTGCCCGGTAATTTTAGTCAAAAACATGTAATGCTGGCTTCAGGCGACTCTGGTATATTAAACTCGAAAACTAATGATGGTGTCAAATTCTACTTCACACTAGAATTTAGTGCTTATTTAGTGCTCATATGTACCGCACAAAATGAATTTTGTGCCAGGTAATATTAGTCAAAAACGTGTAATGCTGGCTTCAGGCGACTCTGTATGTTAAACTCGGAAAATATTAGTCGTATAAAATTCTACATTGCACAGGAGTTTAGTGGTTATTCAGTGCTAATATGTGCTGGAAAAAATTAATGTTTTGACCGGTAATTTTAATCAAAAACATGTAATGCTGGCTTCAGGAGACTCGGGTATTTGAAACTCGGAAGCTATTGGTGGTATCATGTTGCAGTTTTGCGGGGGCCTCTGGTATGTGAAAGTAGGAAACTATTAATGGTATCAAATTCTACTTTACACAGGAATTCAGTGCTCATTTAGTGCTAATATGTACCGCACAAAATAAATTTTTTGCCAGGTAATTTTAGTCAAAAACATGTCTTCTTCACCTCCTTTATGAATAGGTACTATTTTAGCTTTATTCCATCCTCTCGCTATCTTGCCTTCACACCAAAAGCCGTTTAAAACCTTGTTAGTCTCTTTAAGCTAAGACGTCGGTAGACCACTGATGAATTCTATAGTCACCCCGTCTTCTCCAGTGGCTTTACCTTTTTTGAGTTTCCTGATTGTGTTTAGCATCTCCCCAGATGATATTTCTATGCTTAGCTCATCTTCTTCCGGGATTGTAATTGTTTCATCACAGGGACGATTGGTTCCAAGCTCCTCCAGGTTCTGATTATTGGGATTTTCCGGACTATCATTCATTCCTTGAGCTGTTTCTTCTCCACTCAAAAGATTCATGAAGTGGGCTTTCCATTTCTCCTTATTGAGGTTGGCACCCTTGAAGCGTCGTCTGCGGGGTCTGAATTCATTCAGAGCGTTCCAAAAGTCACCCATGGTCTTGCTAGATTTGACTCTTCTCCACTGATAATTTTCCTTCTCTCTTTTCTTCCTTGCCAGCAGATCCGTTAGTTTCTTCCTTTCGTCCCGCAATTCAACTTTTTCTTCGTCTCCTTTAGTCTTTAGGTATTTTTTTTAGCTTTGTCCAAACTGCTTTTTTTTTTGTTGGCTGCATTTTTCATCTTGTCGCTCTTTACCGCTGGGGTTGGACATATTGGGAGGGCCTGGTTTGAATCTTCCGACCACTCCAGTCTTCTTCGCCACTTGTTTTATACAAAGATTAATGTTTTCCCACCTGTCTTCTCAGTTTAAGTTCTTGACAATATCCTCTACGCAAAATTTGTCCATTTCCCCTCTGAACTCCTGTGCTTTCTCGTAGTCCCAAACTAGCTTTTCTACCCACACCTGATTCCTAGCTTTGTTTATCCGATTATGTCTGGTGACATCCTTTCCCTTCATTGAAAAGGTGATAGGAAAATGGTCCGATTCGGTTCTTGGCACAATTTTTATGTCCTTATTCCGATTCTCGTCAAGACCGTCAGCTTCTAAAATATAATCAATGACCGATCCCCCGGCATCCTTAATATGCGTCCAGTTATCTTTCATGTCTCCAATCATTCTTCCATTCAACACTTTTAGGCCATAATTATCACAGAATTATAGAAGTCTGATACCCTCCGAGTTCACAGTCTTATCTTCGGAGTTCCTGATAATTGAGTAATTACTACTTACAAGATCACCTTCGTCGAATTCACACTCACCCTGTTCTTCACCAATCCTCGCATTCCAGTCTTCTACAATTATTACCTTTTCGTCATTCTCATGCAGTTTATCTATTATTCTCCCTAGCTCTTTACACACCCTAGCAACCCCGGCATTATTATATATCGAAATAAAATTTATTTTGTTGGAATATAATTGAGAATTGGATTCTCTAAATTGCAGCCCAAACTCCCATTCCGAAATACAAAATTCATCACTGATAGTTTTTTTAATTCCGATTAATTGCCTCCCTTTCGCCCTACCTCCTTTATTGTCTCTTGTCGCGGCCTTTGCTACCCATACAAACCCGTCGTGCAACCTGTTGATAAAGTTTTCTTGCTTTTCCTTCTCGATCCAGGTTTCCAGCAAGACTACGATATCGAACTGCCTTAGGAATTCCCAGGACTCTTGAATTTTCCTCTCTCCTGAAATATTTCAAACTACGCCTTTGACAGCTTCCTTGTTCGCTGCTACGAAAAAACTGCAAGTTTTTAAATTGTGTTGGCCCGTTCTTCTCACTCCAGAATAATTATTTATCTTCAATCCACCGTTGCATATACTTGTAGCCTGCATTCTTTCCATTCCTCCTAGCTTCTCTCACCTCGTTTTCAATCCACGACTGTACTTCTCTCTCCCTGTAGGTCAGGTCGTCCTCCAAAATAATCGGTGAGCCTTTTAATTTATGCTAGTTTTTGAAAAGGAGTCTCTTTGTGGCACGCTAGTCCAGTTTTATGACAGTGCCTCCGCTGGTTTCCCTGTAATCTTTGATGTGAATTTTGATTTCGGTCAACTTTTCGAGGTTTTCCTGGATATCTGAGATCGTCTCTTTTTCAACTGATTTGCGACCTTTAACGAAGATTGAGTTTCTTCTGAATGCCCTTTCACGCATTTCCCAGTCGAGATCGGTTTCACTAAGTTTACCGGGAATGGATCTAGTCGCAATTAGTTCAGGTGAGTTACTCCCCTCGATTGTTACCTGATTGTTATTGCAGGTATCATCTTCCTTTGAGTAGACATCACTGAGTGATGAGCACTTATGGTTGAAGTTTGACCGATCATCACTACTTTTCGATGTCTTTTCAGCTTCTGTGTTGGCCCTGAGGTCTTCGTTTAGGAGGTTTTCTAGTCTTATGATTTTCAGTTTTAGTTCCGTATTTTCTTCTATCAAAAGTTTTTCCCTCTCTCTCGCTTTTCTTAGTGCTGATGTTTCCACCCTCTCTCTAGCCACAGTCTCTTTTTCAAATTCAGCTATTTGTTGTGCTCTGAAAATACTTTCTGTTTCTGGTAGCGCGTTCGCCCACTAGTTATTAAGTATTTCAGTCAAACTCTTTTTAAAAGTTGTGTTCATTTCAGAGATGTCTTCTTCATTAGAGTCTAGTCCTATTTCTTCTTCAACTTCCAACTCTTCCACTCGGGGAAGGGGTATTTCATTGCTTTTAGGGGTGCAGCCATTTTCGGGTCTGTTTTCTTTCTGGATTATCAGGTACTTCTCGATGTTAGGTATAACAACATTTTCTCTGTCCTTGTCTTTATTTTTGTCTTTCAAATTCAATTTGATTTGATCTTGAGTAGATGATTTCTTACCAGTACCGGGTGGTCTACCTCTCCCTCTATTTTCTTTGACAGCTGGCGTGGATGCCGTAGTTTCATCCAATATGCATAGCGCGGGGCCACCATCCAGTCCAGTTTCACCTGTTTCTGTCGTTTCATCCTTCCCGCTTAAATAATCAGACATCACGTTTTCCTGTTTCTTTTCCTGTGACATAACCTCTGTAAAAATTGACAAAAAGTGCAGACCAAAATCTTTCGCCTTTATTCATTTCGGCACTGTAGATAACATTGCACTAGATAGTTTAAACTCTCCGCCATCAGGTACACTCGCGATAAGGGATCCTATATCCAGTCCGACACCTTAAAATTAATTTTAATATTGGGGTAAAAATTAGGCAATTTTTAGTTACATTTAGCAAGTTTTTATTAATTAAAAATTTTCGTGGACTACCTTTTGATGTGATTTCCACTTGATTAAAAACAACTAAGAAGTTTCCTTCTTTATTTATTTTAAAATTTAATCATGTATAACTAGTCTATTCAAAATTGTTTGGTATTTACGCATTTGATATAACAACATCACATAATCTGTTGAAAATAGTTGATAATACATACGATTAAAAGATTTATGTATCATTTGCGATATTATTAAATATGGCCACAATTTAGAGCTTTAAAAAAGAACAAAGGATCCCGCACAAAATACTAACAAAAAAGCGTACAGTCGTTTGGAACCAAACTTTGCACATTGATGAAACAATAAAAAATATGGAACCCGTGTTTTCTTGTGCACACAGTGCTTGTGACGAACCATCTTTCAAATCTTACCCGGTAGTCCGGTACTCGGTAATCGCGCCTGTAATCATATTTGTTTGTATTATCAACCATTCTAGAAATAATCAATTGAACACGATTCAGAACGATTCACAGTTGTCCAAACTTCAAACTTTTCTTCGCGTCCTCGCGGTGTGTTGGGCACTTTTTATATCTTTGTGGACAGTTTTGAAGTACTGTTAAGATTATAAAGTGATATACATTGATGGTTTTCAAAATTCGCAACAATTTACTAGTATAACATGTGTCTAGAAGGAAGTCGACGGGGAGAGAAGAAAATAATTTCTGAATCCGATTTCAGACAGAAAAAAAAACTTGAATGTCTAAATGCACAAAAAAAGACACTTTTTTATAGTCTTATTTTCAGCAATTCAAAATTCAATGAAGTAGGTAAGGAAATTGTTTTGGATTGTATTCTTTTTATATGGTAGAAGAAATCCGGTGCACATTACACCAGGGGAAACAAATTTTAGGAGCCATCTCAAACCATTAATTGTAATGAAATTATAAATGTTCTTATTCTAGGCCTGATAATATGTTGAAACAAATTTATTTTTGTTTTATCAATTTGTAAGGTTATGTCTCTATAAATAAAAAATACCTTCTAGGGATGAAAGAATTTTTTATCTCAAAATTTGTATTTATTAAAAATTGAAAATTAAGAAACTTCATGTTCAGACCTAATACGGCCTAGCACTCTCAGCTCGCGAAAATTATTACAAAACATTTATTTAATTTTTTAATGAACATATTGCTTAAAATATGTTGCTTCGAAAAATGTAAATAGACGTTTTCAATTAATTCCCGCGAGACGAAAGTGCTGCCATCAAATTGCCGCTTCATAAACTCAAAATCCTACTACCGATTGGGAACGATTGAAACTTTGCGACACTGAAACGATGCTGCGCAAGCGCGAAAAATATATAGCATTTCCGTGAGTTTCGTACAATTTCCCCCTGATGATACATTCAAGGACTGTGGAAGAAGGAATTTTGAATGTCGCATATCAAAAGCATGCCTAGTGTATTTTAGTTTGTAGAAAAAATGCCACTTTTTGTAATAGAATATTTTGTATTTTTATTTAGTATTTTTGAAGCTACATGAATTTCAAAACCGACAACTCACTTATAATGTCAGCTACTACATTTTCAACTGCATTTCTTTGAAAATGCTTCATCAACCATTTTTCATATATTTTTTTCATCACAGATCATTTCACTTTTATGTAAAACACTTTTTTCTACTATTCCAAGTACATGTCTATACAAGATGTAAACATAACCTGCATTCTACATACCGGTCAATAAGTCCTTGCTTTTTCCCTTTGGTATATTTTTTACTGCACTTCTACCACCTTATTTTCAACTCTCAAATAGTGTTTTATTCCACCTTTTTATGCTATAATTCGAAAAGAATAACAATTTTAAATTCAAATCACTATGAATTAATCAGAAAAATATTCGAACATTATTATAAAATTCAGTGAAAACCATTAAATTAATCCCTTTCTTAATTAATTAATTCATTCATGCCATTCAAAGTACTAAAATCAATTTACAAATATAAATTGGTATAATCTACTCATCTTGCAAAGTAGACTCCAACGTTTTCTATTTTCTTTCCGATTTTCAGGTTACAGTGTTAAAAATAATCTAACTTTAGCATTATATATATTGTTTCTTTTCTAAATTCTGGGATACCCGACCTAACTTTTTTTAAATATAATATAATTTTCCAATCTAACTTTTCAGGCATCAATTCAGCATTGATGTACTTTAGTAGTATACTTTTGTTTCTTCAAGATCAAAAATTCGAATTTTGAGAACATTTTTTCACTCTTCTGAAAAATCGTTGATATTGCGCTTGAGCTATTATGGAGATGAACACATCAAGTTTATTCATTCTCGATCGTCCAGGCGCGAATGAAACGAAAATATCAGCGTAGCCAAAAACGAATCAAGAGTTCGGTTGGAGTTGAACCAAATCGAAATATGAGTGCGCGCAAAAATGGGTTAATCAACGCGCTACGGGCAAAAACGAGTTAAATCTTCAACTCGTTTTCGATCGTAGCGCGTGGGCTAATTCGTTCTTGCGCTGAGAAATAATCAACCCGCTTTTGCTCCGACTCTTTTTTTCGTCCGCTTTTGCTATCAGCCCCTGACTTATCGGACGGCAACTTATCGGACTTGTACTGTATTTTCTATGTACTACACTGAACGAATTATTTCCATCGTCGCAGTATGTAAATTTACACCAAATTTTTTTTACATTGTATGCCATATTGCGATGAAAGATTGTGTATAGGGGGAAATGATTCTGAAGATAACTGCGAAAGCAGCATTTAATTATGTCGAAAAATCAGAAAAATATATTTTCATGTATAGAATAAGATTTTTTCTAAGTAGATAGTCCTACCATTTTTTTCGAATTTTCGAAAAATATTTGATGGGATTTTTTTTCACCACCAAGCAAATCTTAATAATTTCGACACGAAAATTCCCATGTTCCATTGAAGTGGATTCCACCATTTCAAGTTTTCAGATAGATTTTACTTCTAATTTTTTTTTAATTTCGGGTGAAAACATAAATTTAATGTCATTTTCCAGTCTAGGGGCCTCGGCTGCCATCTTGCTAAATCTACAAAATTCTTTGACATCTTATTAAATTCCTCGGTATTTTTTACAATACACTATATTTTTTTAAATTATTTGAAATCCTTTGAATCTTGTGAAATCCCGTACAACAACTTCAAATGTTTAATATGTTTTAAAATTTCTTTAAGAATTCTTTAATCTTTGAAATTTACTGAAACCCATTAAAATCCCATCAAATCCGTCGAAGTTTCTAGAAGTCCCTTAAAATGTCATTCCATTACATGCACTCTTTGAAGTTCTCTAGAAATTCTTTGAAATCCCTTGAAGTTTTAAAAATTCTTTGATATCTTTGATACCCTTTTAGAATCCCTTCGAATTTTTCAAGTATTGAAATTTCTTGAAATCTTGTAAAATACTTGAAAAATACGAGTGTTAGTGATTGGTCAGAAAATAGTGATCTGTCACATCTCGAACCCCTTTTCCAAGTCTCCATTCAAAAAATACGAGTTTCAGTCACTGGTCACAGAATAGTGATCCGTCACATATCAAATCCCTTTTCCAAGTCTCCCTTTGAAAAATACGAGTGTCAGTGATTGGTCACAGAATAGTGATCTGTCACATCTCGAACCCCTTTTCCAAGTCTCCCTTTAAAAAATACGAGTTTCAGTAACTGGTCACAGAATAGTAATCTGTCACATCTTGAACCCCTTTTCCGAGTCTCCCCTAAAAAAATACGAGTTTCAGTCACTGGTCACAGAATAGTGATCCGACACATCTCAAACCCCTTTTCCAAGTCTCCCTTTGAAAAATACGAGTGTTAGTAATTGGTCACATTACGAACCCCTTTTCCAAGTCTCCCTTTAAAAAATACGCGTGTTAGTATCTGGTCACAGAAGAGTGATCTGTCACATCTGTTTACATACTATTTATAGAGTTCCTTTTAAGAACAATATGATTGTAAAATTGGGAAAGGATAAATATGAAACTCTATACAAAAAAGGTGTAATTTACAAAATTAACTGTAAAGATTGCAATGCAGTTTATGTAGGGCCTTTAGTTTTAGTTATTCCCTATAAATAATCCCTGATGAGGAGGTCTAAATGACTTCGAAACATGTTGGTCCCATAGTAGTATAAAAAAGACGGAGAAAAGAAAAAGTGAGAGGTTGGTTTTTGGTTGACTTTTTCCCTTTTTCTCCCTCTTTTTTCATTGTATTACTCGTTTCTAATGAGCCAAAAAGTGAGGTTTTTTGGAAGATTATTTTCAAATTTTGAATCAATTTGTTGCTTATTCTGCAAAAATTATCCAGGATAAAATGGATTTCTTTTCAATCTTGATTCATAATAAAATAGCTGTTCTAAAAGCAAAACAAAATTGAAGCTTATCCTGAATAAAGGAAATTTCCAGGTTTTCGATGTTTAAACAAAAATCAAGGAAAATTCCAGGTGTTCAAGGTTTTCAAGGTCGTCGGACACCCTATGAGAGCATTATAAGGGAGATAAGAAGATCTTTCGCCGACAGACAAATGTCGAAATAAGCAGGTCGACATGGGAATTAGCGATTAGGAGATGAGAAAAAAGATTCTAATCAAGGAAAATGGCCCGCATCTCAGCGAGATCAGAAATCAGATAGAGGAGTTTTTTTGCCTTTTCCAGGTTCCCTGGAGGCCAGAGGAGGAAGAGAGCCTCATGTTAAACGTAATGGCCTGATGGAGAACTTGATGAACATAACTCTCTTGATTAAGTACTCTTTCGTGATATGCCCCTGCTATCATTTTAATCAAGGAAGATTAGGCTTGTCACAAAAGCTCCCTTCTAGATTCGTTCGTGATGATACTTAAGCGAGCATAACAGTGTGACGTCCCTTGCTTTCACTGAAGATACCAGAGGCGTTTTAATTCGATTTTAATTGAGACAAAAAGGGTAATTATTCCTTTTGTGGCTTATTTCGTTTTCAAAGATTTCACATAGTTTGGTTTCACAAAGATTGAAGAAAGATTTTACAAAGATTTCAGATTTCACAAATATTTCGAACATTTCACAAAGATTTCAAAGATTTCACTAAAGTTTCGAACTGGTAAACCAGATTTCTAAGATTTCAAAACATTTCAAACATTTGAAACGATTTCAAAATGTTTCAAAACATCCTAGCAGATTACAAAAGATTTCACAAAGATTTAAGAAAGATTTCACCAAGATTTCAAATACTTCACAAAGGTTTCGAACTGGTAAACCAGATTTCTAAGATTTCAAAACATTTGAAAGATTTGAAACGATTTCAAAATGTTTCAAAATATCCTAGCAGATTCCAGAAGATTTAAGAAAGATTTCACAAAGGTTTCAAAGATTTCAAAAAGATTTCGAAAATTTCACAAAGATTTCAATG